>CATIWF010028545.1:0-42943 GCA_949630135.1 Balakata baccata
GGGAGGGTGAGATAATAGCAGCTTTTATTCTGTGTAATTATGAGGCAGCAAACAGAGAAAAAAGGCTAATACAGGCAGGGTATGCCCCATTTCGAATTTTATAAATTTAAGTCAACTAATTGTGCCCCTATTAACATATCAATATGCTTGGACTCCTTTAACTTTATAACAGTGGTTCATAATTTGATCCAGGCAAAGTCAAATTTAATCAACATCATTTGATTTAGACAATGATCATAATTTTGTCCTAATAGTGGATGCAATTAAACATACTTAGATAACAATTCACTCAAGTGCTTGCTTTTATACAGAGGAAATCTTCAAAAAAAAAGGTACCCGATAATTCCTAATGCGGGAAACAAGGAGAAAAAGAAAAGATGCACTACATCATTAGAGTCTGAACCATAAATCTGCTGCACTAGTAAAGATACTAACTAAATATATCTTTTTTTTTTAACTACATGATGTATAATCATCTGTTTTACAATACGAGATTAATCATGCTTGAAGTTTAGTCACTGTTAAAACTCTTTACCCCTCTCCAAAAATGTGTTTAGTGGAATTCAAACTAAATAGCTCTTCCCAACAAACTCAGTTTGTGTTGCCAATGAGCTACAACCACCTTTGGGTTACTAACTAAATCAGAATCAGTATTTCTCTGCCACTTGTTTAAGAAGAGTGCAAAGCTCAAAAATCCAGCAGAGGAAAAGGAAATTCTTTCTAGAGTCCAATCCATCCTAAAACTTACACGTACATTTGAGACTCTATTATATCTCAACACAATAGGTCTTTCCTTTCATATATTATGATAGTTTCTATTTTTATTGATTACAAAAATTCCTGGAATAAGGCATGCCATTTTTTAATTGGAAAGAAATATCTCTAAGATTACTTATGGGTATTACTATCTACTACAGTACGATTTCGAGATAAATCATATTTTGCTGCTATGAGAAACTACAGTCTACAAGCACTTAATCCAGCTTCAACAAAATCTGCCAGTTACAAAGATTGTCGGGGAAAAAAATTATATATCATATAGTTTGAAATCTTAATATTCCTCATCCAATACATGGTACATTCCATACCTGTTTACATGATATGGCAGTGAACATGAAGACTGCTGTATTCCAAAGAGTGGTAAATCTATACGCAGATAACTCAAAATAAATCTTCCCAAGAACGTTATTATAGTAGCAACTAGCAAGCAGCATTACCAAAATGGATACCCTCTGGATAGTTTAAATACCCACAAAGGAACAAAAAGAATCAAGAACTTTAAGTTAGTGGACATTTTCGAAAATAAGCCATCAGAAGCCCGTCTCAATTTTGTCATGCAGGGTGACCACCAAGTCATGTGCATCATCTAAGAGCTTCCATACATTAAGTTGCCCAGCCATGCTATTGCATTCCCTTAAAATCTCATCCATGCTATTATACTTCTCTATAATTAGTTTCCTTCTCTGCAGCACCGATGCTGCAATAGCATAAAGCAACAGATCATCTGTTGGTGGTGCTCGCTGCCTTATCCTGCTCCATGCTGACCTACCAATGCCCGCCCTTATGGCTGCCTGATCTGCCCACATTACCTCCCAAAGACAAATCGTCTGTTCAAATGTCAGCTCCCTCCTAAATAGCACCACTACCATCCTATAAACAAAAAAGCAATCATCAGCCTGCAGCTTCTCCAAGTGCCTGAAGAGATGTGAGTCTTTGCATTTAATAATCTTTGAAACAATATTCAGTTGCCTCCGGATTCCCTCTTCATCGAGCCTAAAATTATGGCGAGCCTTCTTCATGAATCCCACAAAACACCAGAAGGCCTCATGATCCTCTGCAATAACTGTGATTATTGGAGAAAGCAGATCACTCATTCCCTGGCAATAGCCAATTTCAGGGTCATAAAGTGCATAGGATTCAAGAATAGCAACTAATCGAGCAGCATGAAAAATTATGCAGGGTTCCAGGTGATCATAGTCCTTTAACCCAACAGCCTCTGCATAACTGCAAGCTCTATCTTCTGATACCAAAGCCTGAGATGAGGAGTTATGTATCCATTCTGGATTGGCACGCACTGCATCAACACGAATGATTCTTTGCCATGTGGAAAAATTCTCAGTGGCATGTCGGTCTGAGAGGAATTCCATCCTTGATGGAGGGATAAACTTGTTGGTAGGCACATCAGGATCATTTTCTCTGCCTTCTGAAGAGGAAGAAGCCTGATTAATTTCAGGATCTTCAGAGGAGTCTGAGTCAGATGACTCGGTGTTCAGTGCTGATGCATCAGCTTTTGGTAATTCTTGTGTTGAACTAACATCACCTTTCAACAGTTCACTAGTAGGATCATCAGAGTAATCAAAATCCAGAGTTCTTTCCTCACTAGAAAGTGATTCCCTAGCACTAACCACGTCTTCACAACTAGAACAATCTGTGTCTTGAGTTTGACTCTTTCTTTCCCCATTGTTGCTTGATTCACCATTTTGATCCGGCTTAAAGCTCTCATTGTGGTGTTTGAGGAGTTGTCGGCATTGTCTACGAAGTTTCTCATATTCCTTTCTATAGCCACAGATTTCACAAAGAAAAGATGAGATTAGGCAGAGAGATGGGTTCATTTCATTTGTCATCCCTAAACTATATAGTAATGCACATCAAATGTCTTCTCTAGAATTCAATGCTAGAAATGTGATTGAGGTTTCAACAAATTTTTTTTAACCATTTTATTTTATAAGTGAAGCTCATGTGATTGTGTGCGTGTGTTAAAAATGTATCCTTTTTTAGAATTAAATTTTAATACATAAGTTCCACGAGAAGAGGTGAAATTTACCCTCAAATATAAAGAAAGAAGTAGGGCTGGAAACAAGCGTCAACTTATCTAAGACCAAAATAGCTTAATGGATGAAGTAGACTTCTTAGGATGAGCTTGAAAAGTACCTTTTCTGGGTCCTTATAGTATCTCTTTCTACTTTCGAACTGTCCAAGTTATAGCTGTTAAAAGAGAAAATAGGAAAATTCAGCAGTCATCTTTCTCCAAGGAAAAATATGACAGTATGGTGCAAAGCACTAAAGATGTTAAATGATAAAGTTTGAAAGAACTGCAGTAATGAGCTGAGATTAATGGAATGATCAAGTAAAGAGAAAAATATAAGAATATAATTCAGAAGGTTAGTGTTTCAGATATAGCAACACTTGCGCTAATCTATAGAAAGCTGAGATCTTAATATCAAAACTACCATTCGTCAAAACTGAGCTAGAGACTTTAAAAACCAGCAGATAGGATACTACTTCCAAATGCCCGGACAAAATATGCACATTTAAACCTTCAGTTAATATATCTATATTTGAGGCTAACACTGGACAAGGTTAGAGATGCTTACACTCCAAGAAGGAACGGCCAAACCTCAGCTCTAATACTTGGATCTACACCCTGTATGAGAAATGCAAGAGATAAACAATTAAATAATTATGGCATAGTAAAATATATACAGTACTATCAATTGTTACTCACTCCACTCCGAACTTTTTTCAAAAACTTGACTCCACCACCATGGAGTTTTCCATCTGGTGTAAATAAATTTCTCCATTGCCGAGGAGAAAGAACACGTTTTCTTTTTCTTCGAGACCATGGAGATTTAAGATTACTTCTGAAATGAAAAAACAAACATATGAGCACTCCAAAAAATCCAATTAGCAATGACTTATAAGACTTAACAACTAGTTAAGAGCCACAAGTAAATTTGTAAAATAACTAGATCAAAAACAACAAGAACAGTGAATCATTAAGGCACTAGCAAGTAGCTAATTTTTCAGCGCACTGCATCTAGTCCTATTATCCATGGAAAAAGGATTTTGTACTGATTATGTCGCTCCATATGAGAGACAAAAATATCATAAGAGCTTGATTAGATGAAACTAAGACAAAAGAGGAAAACAGAATGCAAGATTAAGGCCACTGCACTGACACTACAACAAGAAGTTATCCATGAAGTTACCGGTCAGTACCATTTTCCATATATTTAAGGAATTTCAAGTACCCAATAGCATTTATATGATCAGTAGTAGAAAAGTTCCATCCTTTAATCAAATAATTCTGTAAATCAACAGAAATCCATACTTACTTACATCCCATAAGTAGCAAAATGCAATGAAGTGGAAGAGATAAAGAGAAAAAATAAATAAAACAAAAAAGACGCTGAAAACATGACAGATCGGATCTGAACAGAGAAAATGTTAACAATAATCGAAGAACGCAAATGAATCAGTAATTAAAGAAAAATGAAAGGGATTGAGGGGGGTGGGGGTGGTGTGAAGAGGGAGAGAGAGAGAGAGGAAGAACTCACCGATCAGAAGAAGAAGAAGAAGCGGGTGAGGAGGAATTAACAATTAAAAGAACCGAACGTAAATGAATCCACGAAGATGATCCTGATGAAGATGATGGGGAAGACGAATTTGATGACGACGACGAAGTTTGACTCCGTCTTAAAGCTTTCATTTACTCGAATTTTTTTCTAAATAATTCTCACTTTCTCACAAATCACTACGGCTTACAATCTCAAAATGAAAACAGAAACACTAATTGAGTTTCTCTTAGCTCAGTGGGATTTACAATTTTATCTTTCATTCAAATTTCACAGATTTTTCTTTTCTCATTATCACCAACTGGTAGTGTAGAATATTCAGAGCGAAGAAGGCGATTCCGGCCAACGACGTAGAGCTACAGCTCTACAAGAAAGTGGCGCCACCAAATCCCGCCAGAATCCGCCAGTGACGGCAGAGCAAGGGATTCCAAAAAGAAGTATGTTGCTGGCGTTGAACATTGAAGGGATTAGCAGCCGGATCCTGGAAATTGCAGGAATAAAATGCTAAATCTTCGTCGGCGTCCTCTGTTTCTCCTTACAGAGGCAAAGTAGAGTTGAGCGAGGGCGGAATTGAACCCGCCGGAAAGGAAGAAGCGGCGATTGATTCTGTAAAGAGGAGGAGATGACTTTTCCTTTATTTATTTATTTTTAATAATAATAGTAAAGACTAGAGAAGAGAGAGTATGGAGAGCAAAGGGAGTGATAAATGAAAGAAGAAAGAAAGTGAAAGTACTGTTAAACGAATCTGCACGCGCAATGTAAATACTCGCCTTTGCCTCTATCTCTTAGGCATTGCAATTGAAAAAATAATTTTTCGATTTTTTTTTTCAGTTTTAAAAACTTATTTTGATAAAATTAGATAAATAAATTTTACAAAATAATTTATAAAAAATTAAAAAAAAACCAATAAATTAAATTAAAAAAATTTAAATTTTATTTTTTAGAATTTGAATAGCAATCTCCAACGCTCCTAACTAGTCTTCGAGTATAATTTTTGGGGGCCCTCCATTTCTTCTTCTTTTCCTCGTTTGGCCGATAGATTACAAATATAAGTTTGAATAGCTTTTTAGTTTTTGAAGCAGATTTACAGGTGATAGCAGAAGATGGAGCTTTACTATTATCGATATCGGAGTTGGCATTGCAACTTTGGTGGCAAAAATTTTTAGATTTGTCAGAATTCATAATGTTTTTAGTTTACAAATTAATGACATCAAAAACTATAGAAGAATGAAGCAAGTTTGACTCATGAATCGGATGATTAATAAAGGAAATTTGACTCGTGAATCGAATGATTCCGCTGGATGAGATATTTTGCTCTAGTTGAAATTTAGTGTAGGGAGATTGAATAGCCGAGAAAAGAAATCCTTTTGGAAAATAATTAGTGGATGAATGGTAATAGCGGATAATAATAGCTTAGAAAATAGTGAAATTATATATAAAATTATATTCATTGTTGCAAGATCATATCTTTAATTTTTTTCATGGTAATGATTTTTGTTGGATGTAAATTGTTGAACTAATCAATTCTCACCTGTCCGACATTTCCTTTATATCATTTTGAATAATTCAGATTTGCTATTGATTGTGCATCTTTTTTCATAATGAATAAATATAATTTAAGTTGTTGAATTCTGCAACTCATATATATGGCTTCACTTTTGATTGATCCTATCGTCTGCCATTACATTCTTTTTTTTTTTTTAAATTTGGGCTATTCAGCTGATATATATTCAAGATATTTCTGAATTTAAGGTTTTCCTAAGATACACTTAAAGTATTCATAAAAAATTTCCAAAGTATTTTCAATATAGATATTCACAATAAATTCTTAACATATTCTAAAGATATATTCAAAATATTCTCAAAATATATCGAATCAAAGTATATTCAAGATATTTCTAAATATACCGGAAATATGTTGTATTTGCACTTTTTAGTATACTTTAGGGTAACTTTTTTTAATTTAGATATTCTTGTAATATTTTTTATACTTTTAATAAATTTAAAAAAAAATTTAAGTGGAGATAATTTTGTAATATTTTAAAAGTTTTTTGACATTTTTTAAAAATTTCATATATTTAAATACGAAGGATATTGTAATACTCAGGATATTGTAATACTCAAATTCAATTTGATAAATTACTCAAACTACTTGAATTCGATATAATTAACTTCCAATTAGATTTGAATATTTTACAAAAGGAGCTCAAATAGTTTAAAAATAACTTGATTGGTTTACATCCCTAATTTCATGGTTTTAATTTGTTTAGACTTTTAAATTTTATATTTGGCAAGTGAGTAAATAGGCCTTAAAATATGGATAAAAAAAACTATTGACAATATTAAGGTAAGGTTCAGTTTAATCGATCCCTTATACTATAAGCTCAGTTCAAATTTCCCCATACTATAATTTCAAAATTCAAAATAGTCCAAAATTAATTAAACTAAAATTTCAATATTTATAAGTCTAAAATTTATTGAATTTTACTATAAAAACAATTTATTTTTTCGTTGTACTTTAAAAGTCCATTTGTATTATTATAATTACAAATTTCTGTTAAATTTATGTAGAAACACTGCAAAATTCAATTAACTGATTGAATTTATGTACATATATAAGAGAGAAATTTTTTTTCAGAGAAAATTCTTTCAAATTGAAACTTATATATAAATTGTAAATCCGTTACTAAAATGGCATTCGGTTGACTTAATTTTATCTATGATTAAAATGAATTTTGCTCATATTATAATGAAATTGCATTTTTTTTTCCCAAAAAAAGTCAATCAACAATATTTTTATTTTAGTAAAATTATATAATTTTCAGCCAATTTTCATATATGAATCACTAAAAATTTGATGTGATAATTGATGTGTCACAAAAAAATATAATATAAATCATATAATAAAATAAAAATATAATTAAACAATTTTTTTATAAAAAAATTTTACAAATTTACTGTAATAAAAATAAAATTTAGTAAGGATAAAATGAAATATAGCAATTGAAATGTCCTATTTGCATTATATTAATAAATTGTATATATACATATATTATATATCAATACACCTATATAAAATAACCATAATAAACTAACTTCTGATATTTCAGTACAATTTCATAATACGTGTCTGTTAATCGATAAAATGGATAAATGCTACATATTCAAATTAATAAAATTAAAAGTGCATGATACATAAAAAAAAATATAGTATGCTCAAATATAAACCTAGAATGATTATTACATATACTATTTTGCCAACATTTTATATTCTAGTAATGCAATATTTTTTTTTCAACTATTTAATAATATGAATTCGTACTAAATAAAGTATTATAAACAAAAAGATATTTTCTCATAAATTTTAAAGGTGCGGGAATGCAATTTTTAATTGCTACATGTGATACGCATGCAACTTTTTCTCCTAAAAAAAATATCCCAAGGTAAAAATGAAACAAAAAAAAAATGTTGGCTTAATAAATCCATATAAAAAAAAGTGAAAATTCAGTCAAAATTTAATAAAAAAATACAAAATTAATTATATCAATATAAAATCGTGCCATTTAAAAGTAAAAAAAAAATCATTTTTTCTTAATTATTCTTAAAGTTAAATTGAATTTTAAATAAAATAAACTATATTAATAAAAAAAATCATTCATCTCCCTAATGAATGTTTGAATTAATTTCTATTATTTTTTAATTATTTAATAATTTAAATTCATTTTATATTAAAAATTCGAACTCCAGAAATTAAAAATTTTTATTTGTAATCTCCACTATTAATTGCACAATTTTGCATTTCAAAATTTATGTAAGCAAGATATTAAGAACATTATCTATTTCTAATACTTTCTATTATTTTTTTAATTGATTATTAAGGAAATATAAATTTTTAAAAATAATTTTTTTCTCTTTTTATTTTTTAATTAATTAAAAAAATAAATATTAGAGACTGTTAAAAAATAAGAGTATTTAGCATTTCTGGTTTTGTAATTTCAAATTTTGTCATATAATAATTCCCCGTGTTATGCAATTGCCGCCCTTCATAGTTTGTGACGCCACTTAAAAAAATTTCAGATAAATTACAACTATTAAATTAAATTAAATTAAATATATATTATTATACCATTAGTTTGATATATCGATAATTTCTCCGTAAACCCACCAACTCGCTTTCTTTCTACAGTCTCTTCCATATCAGAAACCTTAACCACTAAACTTTTTCAATCCATCCAACGATCATAAATAAACCACGTTTCCCCTTCTTTATGGCATCTTCTTCTCTCACTTTCTCCACTTCTCTGCGTACTCTTTCTTTCTCTGTTCCAAGATTGCGAGGAGCTTACTCTCCTCTGATCTCAAACCAGTTACAATTTAACCTCAGAAGATTCAGTCACACGGCTGCCGGAGTTGGAGGTGGGGCTTCGGGTGTTATCGGATCAAAGCACAAGGGATTCGATTTCGTAACTAAGGCGTCCGGAATGTCGACGACGACAGCTGCGGCAACTGAGAAGAAGAAGGTCGTAGAGGTGTTCGACTCGGAGGAGTCTCTGGCGGTTTCTCTTGCCAAGTACACGGCTGATCTGTCCGCAAAATTTGCTAAAGAAAGAGGCTCTTTTACTGTTGTTTTGTCTGGTGGTTCTCTCATCAAGTCCCTCAGGTTATAATTCTTTTTTTTTTCCCCCTCCATTCCTGTTCTTCTTATAGTGAAATCTAGTAAAGGATCGAAAGACATTAGACAGTGATAAGTTGATTTTTTTTTTTTTAATGTGGAATTCCAGGAAACTACTGGAACCTCCTTACATTGACTCAATAGAATGGTCGAAATGGCATGTTTTATGGGTGGACGAGAGAGTGGTGCCCAAGGATCATGTTGACAGTAATTACAAATTGGCATTTGATGGTTTTCTCTCTCAGGTATATTTATTGGGTTGATTTTTTTCCCCTTCTCTTTTCGTTTTGTACTCTATGGATGTCTACCGAATCATTGGTGCACTTCTGATTCTGTTTTTCGATTGACATTCATGCACTAACATTGGGTTAATTTTTCTTTTCCGAGATTACCATTTTCTACTGGGGCATTTGCAATTTTCTTTTATGTATTAAAATGTTTGTGTTCCACTGTTTGCCTCTGAATGAGATATTCATCTTATATGCTTGAACATTTACATCGTTATGATTGGTCCCTTGATGGAAAAATGAAAGATTTTAATCCCAAATTTTGTTATGGTTCTCTTTGGTCTTGAGTATGTATAAAAATTCTGAAAATTTAACTTTTCTTGGGATGGACCTTTCTCAATTGATTTTATAATTGATATGATCGTTATGCATTGAATCTTACCTTTTTCTTTATTTTTTTAGGGTTAATAAATTATTATGGTCTAAAGAGTGTCGATTTGGTGAGGTTCTTGCTTTTTTATGCTTACATGTCGAGGCCTCGTAGAAGGAGCATTTATAGTTTAGCGCATACAAGGTTTATGATTTACAAACTCATAAAGATTTATTTGTTGTTCTTTTCAGCAGTGAATGCATTGGAAATTCACTTTATTTTTTCTTGCCATGTAGGCATGCCCAAACAAAGTTTAAGACATCATAATAGAATCAATGGTGCCATCTTTTCTAAGTCTGTAACTCACAATCTGCTATTTGTTAGTGGCCATGTTATATAACTCTGTAATTCAGGATCTGCTAATTTTCCTTCCACCTTAATCTTACTTTAGCACTATTAGTTATTAGATAACTGTTGTAGCTCACACTTTCTACTATTAAATTTTTGCTTCCATTGACTGCTCATATGTAGAAATCTGTAAAATGATACATATTTTACCAAGCAACTCTCAATGAAATGGGGTGCATAGTGCCTAATACCTTGTGCAAAATCTTGCTTTGGTTTTGTATTTTCTTGGTTCGTGAACTTGCTTTAATCATGTCTACAAGCCTCCTTTTATATAGAAACTGTGAAGAAAAGGAGCCTCCATTTAGTTACTCAATAAAAGTTTGTCCATTGAAGAATATTGAAGCTGCCTAAAACGATTAATTGGTCAAATGTGTAATTATAATGATTAATCACTTAACCTTTAGTGATTCCCCTTACTCTGGCATTAGATAAGCATCTTATGTTACAGAATATTATGTATTTGTGTTGGACCTTAGTTGTATATCTATGATTCCCTTCTTTGTATATGTTCTAAGAACTGTAAAGAAATGAAAATTTTGTTTTCTTTGCCCAATGAAAAAAAAAAATCAAAATTACAGAATTATATAAATCTGAGTCTCAATCTAATATGGACAATTATCTTAATGGCATCGTGTAGTAGGCTCTGTGATGATATAATTAATAGTATCATCATCTAATTACTTTCTCCCTTTAAATTTTTGGCAGGTGCCAATTCCTCCAGGTAATGTGTATGCTATCAACGATGCTTTGCCAGCTGAGGGTGCAGCTGATGACTATGAAACCTGTCTTAAACATTTGGTTCATGTGAAGGTGCTGGACACATCAGTTACTGGGTTTCCAAAATTCGATCTCATGCTTCTGGGCATGGGCCCAGATGGACATGTAGCTTCTCTGTTCCCTGGGCATTCACTTCTCAAGGAAAATCAGAAATGGGTTACCTACATTAAGGACTCACCAAAACCACCTCCAGAGAGAATTACTTTCACTTTCCCTGTGATAAACTCATCTGCATATGTTGCTCTTGTGGTGTGTGGTACAGGTAAAGCTGATGCAGTGCAAAAAGCATTGGGAAAGGATCAAAATTCTGACGTTCTGCCTGTTCAAATGGTTTCAGCTGAAGGGGAGTTCAAATGGTTTTTGAACAAAGATGCAGCTTCCAAGCTGTAAAAATATAAGTGTCTCAGCTTTTCGAGTTTGTTAAATAATAATTATCCCTTGACATGTTCTTATCTGTGTGATTGATCCACAGATGTACTAAGAACAGCAGTTATCGGTGGGCATCAATAATTAGCAAGAAAATACATTCTCTTTTTTTTTTTTTCTCGCTTTGAATTGTCAATGAAAAAGAAACAAGAGGATATTCTAAAAACATGAAAAGGAAGAAAGATTTAAGAACTGGATATTCTAAAAACAAAAATGGTGTTTATATTACAAATCTGATTAAGAGGGAAAAGCCATATGTGACAAACAACAGAACTAATCTTTGACATTTTCTCTTTTCACTCTCCCTGAATTATTCAATCAAAATCAATCTCAATGGTACCTTGTGCTTGATTTGGCATCCATTCCTATTGACTGTAAAACCCTCAATTGATGAACTAAATGGGTATAACTTCCGTTTTTTTTTTCATGATTGAACATTAATTGGCACCAAGTTTTGGTCTTTCTCCCTCTTCTAACAAAGTTTGGTCATAAGAAGATGCATCTTCACCAGCAGCCAATGAATCAACAATGGGTTTTATGACCAAAATTCCTTCATCAGTGACAGCAATAACTAATGCACTTACAAGCACAAAGAATTCAAAGGCATAATGGCAAATATCACCTGGCACCCATAACACAGATGACCCAAGAAAGAAAATCTCCAATGGCAGTGCTATTAGCACCACAATAGCTAACCCATAAATCCTAGCCCTTAGCCCTTTATTAATCACAATGTTTGCCACTTTGAAGAATGAAAATGAAAAGCCTACCAAATACCAAATCCCAAAAGCCCCAAATTCAATAGAACTCATTATAGGGTATGCACATAATATAACATCATGACCACCACCATCTTTTGAAACAACCCAACTTCTCAGAAAGTTATCTGGCAAAAATATTTGCAATCTGGAGAAGAAGACAAGTAAGATTTCTGAGAAAAGAATGGGAAAACATGTGGAAAACACGAATATAACAGCCCAACAAGCATGAGGAGTCTTTTCTTGGATCGATACATTTACAAGAAAGAGTTGGGTTATAAGGAAACCAGGCTGGAATAACCCTAAAGAAAGAACAACATGAATTTTGCAAAAATTGGCTTGTTGTGTTGCGGTGAGAGAAGGCAAGAAAGGGAAGGGATCCTTTTTCCGAAAGAAGGACAAATGAAGCAGCTCGTTGAATTCCCAAAAGGTAATGAAAGAAACAAGGAGAAATCTGACGGTCCATAGAGAGTTGAATCTTTGCAATTGATGCGCGTTTTGTGATTTTAGGCGAAGGAGAACGACGAAGGCAAGAGAAATTAAAGAGAGGAGGAGGAGACCGCTGAGGCAACAAAGAGTAGTTGATTCGAAGATGAATTCAAGAAATGGCGACCAAGAAAAGTTAAACGTGGCATTTAATCCCTACAATATTATGATGATAAAAACGGTGGAGATTATTCAGAAAGGTCACATCTAATGGCGAGGGAATAGGAGGTGGCAGCGGCGGTCTGAGGAAAGGAATCTGAAAATGCATCAAAGGTATATGAAGAAATGTGGCTTTGGTGGTCGGAAGGGGATGGGGGAGAGAATAGAGAGTTTTTTTTTTTTTTTCTCTCCCCAGTTCCCAACCGGCAAACAAACCAGGTTGGCGAACAGTTACAATTAAGGATTTTTTTTGGCTTCAACAGAGGGGGAGAGAAAGTAATAAGCCAAAAAAAAAAAGAAGAAAAAATTAAAGACAAGAAGAGAGAAGTAGGGCTTATGGTGTTGTGGGTAGGATGGCAGCAATTTTGGGGATATTCGTTTAATCTTAATCCAATTAAATTCTAATAGGTAATTCTATTAAGATTATGAGACGGATACGAGTACAGATTTTCAGGTACCTACTACACGATAAATCCGATTATATGTATATATATATATAATATTTATTTTATTGAATGTAATGATATAATTAATTATTTTTGTGTTACTGAATTAAAAATGGAATGAAAGTTGAAAATTTTAAATATAATTTTTCTATTACAATGTAAAATGTTTAAATTTTATTTTTTTAATATTATTTTTATACAATTTGATGAATTATTTTAATTTAAATGTGTTAAATTTTTATTTTGTTTATTTTATTTGATTTTGAAGTAATTTATAATATATTATTTGTATATTTTTATTAATTTTTAATTATTTATATAGTTTGAATTTTATTTTTTTTAATGATAAGCAAATTTATGTAATTAAATAGATAATACTAATCAAATTTAAGACGAGTATAAATAAATGTATATATAATCAGATTCGGATATAATATTTTTGATATATACCCTCCCAGTTGTCCTCCTTAGCTGTGGGAGTAGATGGTTGATTTAATTACGGATTGCATGGCTATGTCAAAGGTGGGTTGTGCTTATTTTGTTACTACTAACTAAATTGGCTTATTCATTAACGTAATTTTATGTACCATTTTTTTTACCAAAAATTTTTTATAGTTTATAATGTTAGTAATTTTAAATTTTTTGTTATAATAATATTAGAGAATGCTGATCTAGTACTAATGTGTAATATTTTTATAATTTTAAATATGTTGAGTTAATGTCTATTTTATTACACATCGTATCAATTTAATATTTTTTAACATTATTATGGTAAAAAAATTTATATTTACTAATAGTACAAACTATAAGATTATTTTTTACAGAAAAAAATCTCTTGGTTAAAATTGTAAAAGCATTAAATTACAAATAAATTTTTTGAACTTTCTCCTTCATTAAATATGGTCCATCAAGAGTTAAATTGATTAATATTATAATATGTGATAATTGGGATGACATCTCGAATTCAAATTTTCTGTTATCATTCAAGAATATTAGTGGGCATTTAATATTTTTTACTGTGAATATAAAGAAATGACCAGTGCTCGTAATATGCAGCCCATAATTCACTGAATAGAATATAACATTATTGTAAATGCATTATTTAGTATTTTTTTATTATTTTATAATGTATTTTAAAATTATGACTTATGTGCAGTGGCATCGTCATTTTCGTATGTTAATATAATTTTAACTTTAAATGAAGGTTAAAATGAAATTTTTGATAAATGGAATCTTAATTATGAAGTAATTAGAAAAAAATTGCTTAATGGACAAGTTAATATCCATTCATGACCACCATACTTCATAGGTTGTTAAACTACTTGGGCACCAGGCCTTCCGCAAAATATTATTTCTAGTAGTTGGGAATATCCTTGGACACAACGTTCCATGTCAATTGCAAAAATAGTATAAAATCTTATTACTTTATTAAAATCTGATATCAAATTTTTTAATGGTTATAAATTGATATTAAATATTTTATAAATATTATATTTTGGTACGAATTTTCAATTTTTGGTACAGAAAATACGACGTAGTATGTCATGTTATTCTATTATTTATGCTAGAATTATTTTCTCATAAAACATACTCAAAACGGCAATGATTAGATATATTATTTTCTTTTTTGTAATTTATTTTTTTAATATTTGGAAACGTTGCTGATTTTTATGAAAAAATAAATTTGACGTGGATAATTGAGTGATGTGGTATGTTATGTAATCTTTTCGATGCCATAAATTATAAATTTGTACTAAATTGCAACATTTAAGAAATGTTTGGTACCAATTTGTAATAATTAAAATGTTTGGTTCCAAATTATAACAAAATGATAAAATTTAGTACAATTTATGCGATTAGCCCAACAAGTTATCTTACATAGTTGAGCAGTCTGACATAAGTGCAAAGAGTAAAAAATTTAAATTAGACGGTGTAAAAATAAATTTTTGATATCTTTTGAGTAAATATTTAAAAATAGTATAAACTTATATTTTATTATATATATCTTTTAAAAAATTAAAGATAATTATTTATACCGTCAAAGGAATGTAGGTCCATTACTAAAAGGATAGAATGTTTTTTTTTACCAAAACTTTTTTGCGTATCAAATTGGTACAAAAATTTCAATTTGTATTAAATTAATACCAAAACTTTGAGATTGAGCTTCTGATTTTGGTATCCAAAACTTTTTCGGCATCCACATCAACAAATCCAGCTGCTATATTAGTAAATCCGACTTTCACGTCAATAAATTTAGCATCCACGTCAGCTTGGTACCAAAATTTGATACAAACTTTAAAATTTTGTTATCAATTTGATATATATGCCAAAATTTTATTATTAATTCATTTTACTTGTTACTAAAAGTTGAGCACCATTTGATTGGATTAATTTTATCTAAAATCACTAAACTTTATTTTCATTGCAATAAAATTACAAAAAAAATTTTTGTTCCAAGAAAATTACTTAACTATATTTTTATTTTACTAAAGTTATTTTTGGTCAATCTTTCGATTTAGGTAACCGGAAAGCTGACGTGACAACTGATGTATTGTAACGTCAGTTAATTGGGGTCTATCTAAAATAAATATGCAAGTGTTATACATAGAAATCACATGAAAGACATTAGAAATAAAATAAAATAAATAATTAAATTAGAAATTAAAATAAATTATTGATGAAAAAGGTTAATTTGATAAAGTTAGGCTACATAATTAAAGTGTATTATAATAAAAACTAGTAGACAAAACATATGTAAAAATGTGGAATTTATAATAATAAAAAAAAAGAAATTAAATTTTTTTTTTAAAAAAGGACAGAAAGAAAAAGATGGAAGACAAGATAATCGTAGAGAATGGATAGATTGACTATTTTAGTCCCAACAAATAGTTAACTTCTCCATTTTGTTTTCCATCTTTCCCCATTCCTTTCTTCTCCTCCTATAACAAGCTCCTTCCTTGGTCTTTACACTCAAGAATTACATCAATTTGACTCCAAAATAATTTATTCTTGGTAAGTAATCTCTTTTCCCTTATTATTGGGTTGTTTAGAGTTATTTAGTTTCTGTTGGGATAGTTTGTTGTGCTCCGATTTTGATGGTCATAAAGACTGATTTTAGAGAAGTGATAGCATGAAATTTATAGATTTATGTATTATGTTCATGACTATATAAATAATTTTGCAAGATTTGGCTTGTAGAAAAAGATATATCTAATTGATTAAGATTAGTTCCTCAAAGAGTATCAATAGGATACTATTCGATTTTTAATTGTTTTGATAATCTTAAAGACGGAATCAAAGAAAATTCTAAATAAAAAAGTTGTAGCCCTATGTGTTTACTAGTTATCTACCAAATTTCCTCTAAATTCCTGTTGTTTAGACTAAGTTATAGTAAAACGAATTATGACTGTTATTTAAATGAACAGCTTCCTTGTACTTGTGCGGCCTTTGTAGTTTTGTACTCAATTTTGAGCTCTTTATATACCAAACTGGATAAAGATTCAAACATGAAAATTTTAGATATATGTCTTAAATAAATTTTGGTGAAAGTTTTAACTTAAATGATTGTGTATTTTGTGAGTTATTACTGTAATAAAAGATACTGGTTAGTTGTTACCCTGTGTTGGATCAATCATATTTTTACTATGAATTAAAGACCTTAGAGACCAAATTGCTAAAAGTGGTAAACATAAAAAATGTTCCAAATTATCATATCTAGGTTTCTACAAAGTTCACAATAATATAATATACGCATTGAAAGATATGAATTTTTAAATTGAGTGTCTTAAAACTACCTAAGGGCAGAAGACAAATCAAATTTTAGAATTACACTAAAAATTGTGTAATACCCTAAAAATTATGAAATTTTAATATGTCATAGTATTATTTGTTATATTTAATTAGAAATAAGAATCACATAAATTGAATAAATGTATAAAAAGTTATCGAGTCAACAACTCCAGAAAGTCATTGCCACATAGGAAAAATTTTAGTTATTTATTTAAACCATATTAAGAATAAGTATTCTAATAATGTATTGGTCAATTATATTTTTAAATTAGGCTCCTCACAAGTTGGAGAAGGAAGTGACCATCAAGTAAAATAAACAAGCTCCACAGATTTGGATTTTTAGATAAAGCTCCAATAAGGTTTGTACATAATTGTATTTTAGTTAACTACTTTGCAAGTTTGTGTGTGTTGATTATAAATGTGTATGATTAAGTGATAATTGTATATAATGTGGTATAATTATGAACTTGAAATAATATGTTGGGTGATTAATATGTACAAATTGTTGAAAAATGACGTATTTATGCGTTATGACATATTTGTGAATAGTGATTAATAAGTGGTTGTGGAATGTATAATAATTGTGTATGAGGATAATCGTATGCTTAAAAGCATAAAATATTTATTTTGGATATAAACACGATTGCATATAGTTATGAATTAATTTCCTTATAATAAATCTAAAGAATATCACGTTTCAAGTTTGTTAGAGCAACCTTGATTATAACTTTTATTGAAGTAATTGGATTGATATAAAACTAATCGAAAATAAAAGCTAACTTATAGTACTAAAAATATTGTGAAAAATAAAAGTTGCAATTCAGTTTGCAACTAGATCCAAAATATATTATAAAATTCGGATAAGGTAATACCAAATTAAAGTTAAGACAAAGGGATAAAAGTTTACAGAAGACCATAAGATCTGTACCCAATTATAAGGGGGCTGAAATTGAAGCCCAATATCAGGATTGAAATATGTTATATGTATTGCGATATTTTTCATGTGATGTAAATTTTAATTTTATTGGTATATATGGATATATAATACATATATTAACATGTAATATTTGTAAATCATAATCAATATATATGTGTCATTAATGTTAGAAAGGAATTTGTGATAGCAATGATAATAACGATGTTGACTATATTATTAAAGCCATATTACACCTAGCATTGAACTAGTATAGTGGATAGTTGGCATGCCAATCACGGGAGGAAATATATGCACACGATATTGTCTTAATGATAGTAATGACAATATTATTTAAAAAGCCGGTAATGACACTACTATTTTATATAGACCGGTAATAGCAATATTATATAGGCCGGTAATGGTAATAATAAAAAAAAGTTAATAATGATGACCTCGTATTACTATTAATTAGTTCGATTATAAGTGTTATAAGCTGGATTAGAACAAAAATATAATGATAATAATAGTAATGTTATCATTAAATTAATTAATAGAAAGGTTATTGTATACAAGCTTATTGTGAAACAATTATTTATTCATTACATAAAAATCATCTTGGTATATGGAATTTCTATTGTGATATATGTTGTAGAACAAATATGATTATATATGTAAAGTGAAATACTTAGCAATGGAAATTACATGGATTGAATATGAGTGTGTACTAAAATGGCGTATGCATATCCAATATTGGTTTATAAATTGGATATGATAGATGAATAATTTAGACATGGTTTGGACTTAAAAGTGGTATAAAATATATTAGTATATCTGATCATAAAATTGTCCTGTATGTTTTTCTTACAATTTGATAATAAAACTAAAACATGTTAACATCTTTTATTTGGTTAAATAAGATGGAATATTATATAATGACATGATTTTAACTCTGTAATTAATTAGTTGTGCAATCGTAAAACGGATATTCAAAATGACAAATAAATATACATGTGATAAAAATAACCATTTAATTAAAATAGTAGATAGAAATAAATTAAATTAAGATAATATATGAAAATTAATTAAATGATATAAGTAAGAAGGTAAGAGTTAACTTGATAATGTAACGTGAATTTATTTACATAAATTTAGTATGACATAAATTATAATTACATTATAAAGTAAGTTAAATTAATAAATGAGATGTATGATTGCTATAAAAAATATGATATAATCATATGTAATAATATATTTATTCTTTTATGACTATGCAATACTATTGTGATACTTGACATGAAATATGTGTCAAACATTTGTATGATAGTATATGAGAACTTAAATGCTTATATGTACCACTAAGTTATAAATAGTTTAACGTGAGTTTTTCTCATACAGAAAATGGAGTTTGTAGATATTAGAACTTAAAGTTAATCGAGAAGAATCCGAACTCATATCAGAGGATACACTAGAAACCCGACTATTGGGTTAGTTACTTTATACTTTTATTTTAATTTTAATCATACACATGGGTTAGAATAATTAATATATATATATATATATTAAAAATACGAATGGTAGTTATAATAAATAATATGTATGGGTATGATATGAGGTAAGAAATAAATTAAAAAGACATACCTAATATGATATAAACAGGCAAATAGAAAAAAGATAAACAGAGAAAAAAAAATTATTCGACAAAATCACTTAGTTATGTAGCATTCCAATAATGAGATTATTCTCATTATATAGATGGGATGTTGCATGTATCATTGGAAGTATGACGTAACAACTGACAAAATATAATTCAGTAATTTTTTAAAATAAAAAATATTTTATAATTATACTGTAATAAAAGTTAAATTCATTGGCCATAAATGAAATTAACTTCCGAGTTTGATTTCGCAATATTAAAATGATTTTTCTTTCAGTACGGGGTTAAGTGTTTTTTTTATAACGAGTTCAACGAGCTTTAGGTCTATAAGGACTACTTTTAAATACCCAACTAATAATCCTCCAAACCAACTTCATTTTGAATATATATATATAGCATTTGAATTTTTTTTTATATATATATAATTTGAATTCAAGTCGATGATCTATTTTTCTTTTTTAAAATTCACTTTGCATACCTCCAAGATCAAGGCCACCACACATTTGCACTATTACAAAAAAAAAATTAATATATATATATATATAATTGACATTTTTACTAATTTCACAAAAGCATGAAAGTGGTTCAAGACATCTGCACTGCCCACCGACACCTCCGTGATAAACGATATGCCAAATCTTAATTTAAATAATTTATTCTACTTCCCCACCCCCCACCACTAATATATATATTCCTCAACTATATATTCTATTTACTATTTTCAAGTTTTAGAAGGAAAAAAAAAAATACAAAAAGCATAGGAAATTTATTAGTTAATGCCCTAATCAGTCTTATTGATCATACATATTATTAATATTTATTAATATCTTCAAGAGATAAGATAATAAATGTTTATCTCAAACCTGAACATCGGATATAAAATATCTATAAAATTTTAAAGAGAATATTTTGCCCCAAGAATCTGTTTAGTACAAATCCAAACTAGTCTGGATAGCTAAAACCAAAAAATAATAATTATTAACTGTATATAAATTCAAAATTAACTAGAAAACACACTCTCTATTTATGAACTTGCACAGAATTTGCAAAATTAGAAGCAAACATCAGTACCTAGGAAAATAAATCATACCCTGACATAGCCAGAGATAAATTAATTGATATTTATCAAACAACGGACAAGGCAATAAAGTTTGGCATTGAGGTTTTTGTTAGATGATAATAATAGGAAAATGACAGTACTGTAAATGTTTTCTTGAAAAGACAAAAAAAAAAACTTCTTCTGTTGAACACAGTACGTACTGAAAAATCCATGGATTGAGATAGAGTGAAAGATTATTTACCCTCAAGAGCTATACGTCATATATACACATATTTTATTTATTTATTTACTAATCAAATTTAATTAATTAATTAATATTTCTGAAAATATATGTTTTGCATGGCAGCAACTTCTATATGTAAGGTGAACTTACCTTTACCATGCAAATTGCAATATATTCATATTAATTACATCCATTGTATTACTTATATTTACACCACAATTTTTTAGTTTGTAACACAAAAATCATTGAATTTTATAAATTATTACAAAAAAAAGTTATTAGTCAGAAAATTCATTTTTTATGGATTTATTGGGTTATAATGGTATCATAATTCTACCACTAATTACCTCTAGCCACATTTCTTGACGAGTTGCAAAAAAAATGTGGTCACTAGTGGTAGTGTTGTGATACCATTATCGACGATAATTTTTCTACCATTCGTCAAAAAATATAGTTATAGATAACTAATGGTAGAATTGTGATAACATTATAACCCAATAAATCTATAAAAATGAGTTTTTTGGCTAACAACTCATCAAAATTGTTTGTCAATGATTTTCTTGCAACAATTTATAAAATTCAGTAATTTTAGTATTTTAAAATAAAAAATTATGATTTAGATACAACTAATATAAAATTTCAATGAACATAAATGTAATTAACTCGATATATTCTGATCATTTTACATCTGTAATTGTCCTTTTCACTTCTGTCAACTCTATCCTCTCGTCTCTCCCATAAAGGTGGTATATCCTTCCTCTAATTCCAGTATATATATATCAACGGTTTGCATTTTTTTTTTAATATGATATTGAATTAGTTTGACTAATTTACAACGCCCGGATAGATTCTCAAAAAGAGAAGTATTCCTCAAGAGTTTTAATTGCGTTTAATTAATCACAATTATATTATGAATAACTCGATATGATATATGAAATTTAGCATGTTATATCAACCTAGCTAGTATTGCAAGTACCCATGGGTAGTACGGGCTTGCGATGTTGTTGGAGTGACGTGGATTCGAATTATTCCAAAATTAACTTCCTATATAATAATTAAGATTAAACTTTTAATTAAATTAGTGACTGATATTTAAAAGAGTTCGCACTATTTCAAGTAGTTTTAACCTTGAAATCATATGTATAAGATGTATATAATACTTTTTTTTTCAGTACTTCGACTTGAAAATCAAACTTAAAACTTTATAGTTATAGTCACTAGATTAATACCACTAAGAGATGTATATAATACATTAATAATACAAAAGATTTCCAAAAGATAATTGTAGAAAGACACCACTGTTTTTAATAAACAAACCCAATGTAATAGAACAGAATCAATACTAGAGAATATATATATATATATATATCCACTGTTAACTATGAATCTTCATTACAGCTGCTTTTTTTCGACTAAGAATGTTATAAATGGATTCGATGGGTTTAAGAAATTATTGCTAAAGGAGAAAGAAGGAACAAAACAATAATACAAATAATAAATAAATAAAAATCTTGCAGTTTAAACATTAAAAAAAAAAATCCCCTAGATTCAGAATTATAATTAACAGGTAATTAAATTTATAGTTTTGAGAATTTTTGGCTGAATATATGTAAAAGGTCATATATACTGCAAATCCTTCTAAGAAAAACAAAGGAGAAGAGGGAAATAGCATGAAAAGAAAAAAGAAAAAAAGGAAGAAGTGGGGATTTCAACCCTAAAGTTCAAGAATGTACAGAAACCTATAGGCTTTCCAGTTCCTTGATTGAATGTAATCTATCCAATGACGAACTACAAAAAGTTTGAAGAGAGTCAAGAGACTGACAAAATCATATGATAACTAATAAGTAGAAAATACAGATACAGTTTAAATTATGCTGTAATGATAAGAACAACAAAGGTACATGTATACTAGAGTCACATCAAATGTTTCATCATTACACCAATCTCTTAATAATTAGGAACCTTAATTTCTGTAACAACATCGATCCCTTAAAAAAAAAATGATAAGTTTATGTGAAAAGCAAAAGGATCCAAAATCAAGAAAATCAAGAAAAGAAATATTCTCACCTCAAAATCTTGAAGTTGATCCAATTCAATGACGACCATGTAAATGGAAGCAATGATTGAGGGGAATGAAGCCTGGTCCGAGAAGACTGAGCAATTTCCATATGTACTCAGATTGTACGAGGTTAAACGGTTCAACAAAACCATGGCCTTGAACCAGACAACATTCCCCTCAAAGACAAAGCTTCCTTAGAAAACTTCTCTTATGTTTGGATCTTAATTTCATCAATCTTTGCAGCAGTTTAGATCATAAAACAGTGCAAGAACATGATCTATGCAAAGAAATTACAAAAGGGATTGTGTAAAATATCATGGAAAATGAATATACTGCTGAAAATAATCATTTGGGTTTACCAGAAAGAAGAAAAGAAAGTTGAAAGAGAGGAAGAAAGATAGAGCAAATGGGTCCTGCAGGGTCGTAGTCATTTCTTGAAGACAGCATTTTGGGGTTTGTGTCTGCTTTCTTTTGTCTGTCTCTCAATTGAATAATAAACATATTTATATGCAACAGAATCCATTCAACTTCTACCCCTTAGATTTCACCATTAATGGTTTGATTATCTCTTTTCTGTTATTGTGAAAATGAATCAAGACGGTGAAAGTGAGAATGGTAGTGATGCCGTATCTCTTACCTTACTCAGTATCTACAGTATTTTCCTTTTTTCTTCTTAAACAAAATAGTAAATTTAAGTCCCATTTTCCTACAGAAAATATTTACCTGAATTACATGGATAAAAAAAATCATGAATCAATTAAATGGAAAATTCTTTCGAGTTTATGTACTTCAAACTAATGAAATAGCATCTCATAGACAAAATAATTAATTATTTCTTTAGTCACAATGATAGATATGATTTAATATAAAACCAGACTAATTAATATTATGAAATGACCCTAATATAATTTAAATATCATTATATGATTCTGTTCTATAATAATATACATTAAATTAAAATACAAATTTCAGAAGAAAATTCTAAATTTTATAATTTGATAACCAGACACTAGTATCATAGTTAAATAGGATTTATACAATTTATGGACATAATTCGATTTTAGGAAATTGCATCAAAAAAAATTTTTTTTTAAATTATTAAAAATTGGGCAGAATTAAGAACACGCACAGAATCACGAAACTTAAAAAAGAAATAATCAAAATATTTGACCTGCCAGAATCTCAGGATCCAGTTGAAATCTTGAAATCCTTGTAATCTCCAACATTCCCTTTTGAGTTGGACACAATATATATGTCAATATTCCCAACCTGATTGGTAAGTATTAAAATATTTATTAATTTATTTTTAAAAAAAATCTTTATTTATAAAGCCTTTTTGTTAGATGTATTATCCCCGTCTATTTTTTTAGGAGATCTGGTTGACTGTGGGTACTTAATAAAGCTGGATAGTCATTTCATTAGATTCACTATAAAGGTGATAAATTCATACTAATATTAGTAGACGGTGGTAATGAGATTCGAATTCAACACCTCTTCCAATTTTCATAATTGAGAATTCGACTCCTTATTCCTCACTTTCTCGGTATCTAAAATGGCAAATTGAATGACGGATTGTTAACCAAATGGGTTAAAAAACGGTGTGTGTTTGTGTAGGAAAGTGATGTAATTTTTTTGAGAATTTAAGCATGTGAGAAATTGAAGCAGAAAAAAAAATCTAAATTGACCTTTAATATTTTCTAGAACGATGTTTAATATTTTTATAGATTTTGCATTGCAGTTAAAATTTATTTTGCGTGATGATATTAATTGAAGTTGGTTTTTTCTTTGATCGAAAAAAGGGAAAAAAAATAAAATTTAAAAAGGCCTAAATATGTAAAAATTGTCGCAATAAGCTAAGAAACGTCACTAAAAAGTGACGAAATATGCATCATCTATCATTTTCTAAGCGTCACTAAATCTACGTTACAAGCATATATTATGACATTGGACGACATCGCACAATGTCCCAAATAACTAAAAAGGAGATGTATTTTAATATGTACCAAAATGAACAAGATTGGCAATGTTTTTATTATTGATTTGTCGCATACGATTTGAGATATTTATTTAAAAAGATTTGCCTCAATTATATTTCGTCGCAAATAAACTAATTATAGGGGATGTTTTACATTTTTCGTTGCCTTAGACTTTAGCGACGTCAGTTTTGTGAAATATGTCACAGTGATTGTATTTCGTCCCAATTAATCTTTAGCGACGGTTTTTATATTCTGAGACGAACTTTACATCGCAGAAAGCTTGATAGGAAATTTATGATGTTGACCGACATTGTAATGTTTTTTTCAATTTTATAAATAGATTTTTTGTATTCTTATTCTTATTTTATGTATTTTTATTTTTACATATTTTTTATTTTTTCTTCAAATACTAGATTTCAATATTTACTTAATATATTTTTTATTTAATTAATATATAAAATGATCAGTTTTCATATTTTAAACATGAATTAATAATTTTATTAACTTACAAGGCCAATATTTATCTTTATACATGTATTTATTTATCTTTAATTATTGTTTAATTAACTTAATTAGGAAAAAATGTAAACTTTAATTTAATTATCAAATTAAATACAGGACAAACCTTAATTATAAAAAAATATGAAAATTTGTATTTAATTAACTTAATTAAGATTATGTATTTTGGTAAACTTTGGGTAGATTTTTGGATAAATTTAGAGTAAATCTTGAGTAAACTTTGGGTAATTCTTGAATAAACCTTATATAACTTTAATTTTCATTAATTTTCTGATAAATATTAGGAAAATTTTGGGTATAACTTGAGTAACTTTAAGTAAATTTTTGATAAATATTTTGTAACTTCAATTTTCATTAATTTGTGGTAAATATTAGATAAACTTCGTGTAACTCTCGGGTAACTCTTAATAAATTTTTAAGAAAACATTATGTAAATTCAATTTTTAATATTTTTTTAGTAAACATTAGATAAATATTGAGTATAATTTAAGTAAACTTTAAGTAAATTTTTGAAAAACCTTTTGTAATTTCAGTTTTTATTAATTTATAGTAAATCTCGGGTTACTCTTGGGTAAATTTTAATAAATCTTTAAGTAAACCTTATGTAAATTCAACTTTTATTATTTTTTTAGTAAATATTAGATAAATATTGAGTATAATTTGAGTAAACTTTAAGTAAATATTTGAAAAACTTTTGTAAATTCATTTTTTTTTAATTTGTGGTAACTCTCAGGTAAATTTTGATAAATATTTAGGTAAACCATGTGTAAATTCAACTTTTATTATTTTTTTTAGTAAATATTAGATAAATATGAGATATAATTTGAGTAAATTTTAAGTAAATTTTTGAAAAACTTTTGGAAAATTCAAATTTCATTAATTTGTAGTAAATTTCGAGTAAATTTTTGGTAAATCTTAATAAATTTTTAAGTAAATTTTTTGTAAATTCAACTTTCATTATTGTTTTCAGTAAAAATTAAATAAATATTGAGTATAATTTGAATAAATTTTAAGTAAATTTTTGAAAGACTTTTTGTAAATTCAATTTTTATTAATTTGTGATAAATTTCATGTAAATTTTGGATAACTCTTGAGTAAATTTTGATAAATTTTTAAGTAAATATTATGTAAATTCAACTTTTTTTATTTTTTTAGTAAATATTAGATAAATATTGAATATAATTTGAATAAATTTTAAATAAATTCTTCAAAAAAATTTTGTAAAATTAATTTTCATTAATTTGTAGTAAATTTTGGATAAACTTCTGATAAATCTCGGATAAGCAGTGATTTTTGAAAAGAAATTTACGCTCTTGATATTTTAAAAAAAAATTTAAAGAACAATATTTGTATCTGCGGCTTTTTGTTATTTTTATAAGATTTCCAAGCTTAATGTCGTGCAGCGGGCCTGAAGAAACATCAGCTTTGGTAGCTTCCTCTGAATTCATTATTCTTGTTTTCTTTTTTGAAAGGCTTATTTCTCCAATTCTACCTTTCTGCCATTTTTTCTGATTTACAATTGGGAAAATTATAAAAATTTCTAAATCTTGTAAAATATTACAATTACATTCAATTTTATTTAAATTATATAATTTATTTTATTTTTAAAACAAATTTAGTTTTAGTAGTACATAACTAGTCTCAGCATCTAGTTGGTGCTTATATAAATTAACCAAATGAAATAACTAAATGAGACATTGATTAATTATACTGACTTAAATTAAATATATTCACTTATAATTAGCTAATTGGACTAAAGTACTGTTTATTTAATATAATTATTTAATCTCATCATTATATTTAATCTACATCAGTATCAGTTATTTTATTCGGTTAATCCATATAAACTCTAATTAAGTTTGGAAACCGATTTCTTATTACCAAAACTATATTTATTTCAAAAATAACTATTTATATAATTTAATTAAAATTTTTTAAAAAAATTAGATATAATTATGAAATTTTGCATTTTATTTTTGTAATTTTCCCTTAACAATATTATGTTTCTATTCGTACGGCATCTCTATGGTACTTTCAAATTTATTTTGTCATCTTGCCTGAAATTGTTTTTTTAATCAATCATAAAATTTTAAAACTGTTTTTTCTTTTATTTTCTCTGCATCAAAGGCTTTTTTTCTTTCTCAACAGTTACAAAATTGAAATTCTTAAAGAAAGCTTATTACTTCAGATGAAAAAAACAGTTTCCAAAATAATAATAAAAGTGTAAGTAATTGTTTATGTCGACATTGTATTTGGAAAAATAATTTTAGAAAAATATATATATTTTTTAACTTTCTTGAGTTTAAAAAATGTGTTTAAATATAAGCGAGTAAATAAATATTTTTTTATAAATATATTTAAAAAAACAGTTTATAAAAAAATTAAAAAATTAGTCAATTAAATCAAAAAAATTCAAAATTTATTTTTAGGACACTTATCAACAATGTCAAACACTCCAATAATATATTAACAATTAGATTTTGTGCCTCTCAGAATTGACCAATTATTATATGCTAGACCTCAGTCCATGTAATATTATTATATGCTAAATCATGGTTCATGTAATATTATTGACCAAGCTCATTACACGTATAAAATGTTATGACAATTTTATAAATAAATCAAATTTATATAGCTATCAATCACGCGGTAGTATTTTTGTAAATATTCATCATACGTCATTAAATAAATGTTTATTAGTTTATGAAAAAGGTTCATTAATTCATTAAAAAAGGTTCATGACAAATAAAGTAAAGATTTAGTAATTTATTGAAAATGTTCATTACAAATAAACTATAAAAAATGTTCATTACGAATGAATTAAATGTTTATTAATTTATTGAAAAATATTCATTAAATCATTAAAAAATGTTCATTACGAATATGGTAAAGTTTTATTCGTAATTAACTTTCTAAATAAACTGCAAACATTCGTTACGAATGAACTGGAGGTTTATTAGTTTTTTAAAAAAATTTCATTAGTTCATTACAAATAAAGTAAATGTTCATTAGTTTAATAAAAAAGTTCATTACGAATAAATTGAAAAAGTTCATAATAAATGAACTAAGGGTTCATTAAGTTTATTGAAAAAGATTTATTAGTTTATTAATACAAGTTCATTTTATTTTTGTATATTTAATTTAATGAATATTTTTTTTGTTTTGATTTGTAGGTATGAATTCATTAAATTATCTTCAAAGAAACTCAAAATATAACAAAAAAAATTGAGACAAAATATATCAGAAAAATAATAAATCAAAACAAATAGCATATGAAAATCAAAGTAAATATAAAATAACTGTTGATTTTGTTTTAAAATAAAATGAATATTTATCAATAAACTAATGAACTTTTTTCTAATAATTAATGAACCTATATTAATAAATAAATATATATTTATTTATTTTATTTATAAAATTACCATCATATTTTTACACTTTTCTCATGCATTTTAGTCTATAATACTCAGGTCTACAATATAATTTGCAGGAATTCGCTCAATTCGTGTTTAATATATAACATGGGGTTCATAGTCCAACTTAGACAAATTTTCAAATTTATCTAGTCATTCCATAAATCAACGATAGAAAGAATTATTTTAAGCAGGGTGTTTGAGATCGTAAAGATTTGGATTTTTTTATTTAATTGAATAATTATTTTAATTTTTTATGAACCTTTTAATTTTTTCAAATTTGATTATGAAAAAAAAAATTAATATTTATTTATTTGTTTTTGTTGAAGTCGCACAAAATAAAAAATTAATAGAACTTATAATGATTTGGATAATTCTCTATATTTGAGTTAGCTTTTAAAATATTTAGGTTCAATCCTATTTATATAGTGAATTTATATGGTATCAGAGCTATAGTCTGCGAGCAATATGATGCTTCATGTGATCTCAAGTTGTTATATTATGAACCCCAATTCATATAGAATTATGAACCAAATCCCATCACACTTATGAGAGATTGTGAAAATTTTATAAATAAATCAAACTTATACATTTATCAAAATACAGTGAATATTTTTGTAAATATTCATCATTTGTCATCAGATAAAATGTTCGTTAGTTTATTAAGAAATATTCATTTGTTATAAACTAAAGTTTATTACCAATAAAATAAATATTCATTAATTAATTCAAAAAGCATAATTTATTATAAAACTAAAAATTTATTACAAATAAAGTAAATATCATTAGTTTATTCATAAATATTCATTTGTTATAAAATTGAAGGTTCATTACGAATAAAGTAATAATTTATTAGTTTATCGATAAATATTTATTACAAATAAACTAAATGCTCATTACGAATAAACTAAAGGTTCATTAGTTTGTTAATAAATGTTCATAGTTATAATATTGAAAGTTTATTAATTTATTAATAAATATTCATTTTATCCTTCAAATTAAATATGTAAAAAAATAAAAATAAAAATTTAATGATAAACTAATAAATTTTTGCTAATAAATTAATAAACATTTAATTTATTTGTAATAAACCTTTAGTTTATTCGTAATAAATAAACTAATGAACATTTCTTTTATTCATAATAAATTTTTTTAATAAACTAATAAATATTTCTAATAAACTAATAGATCTTTAATTTATTCGTAATGAACTTTTAGTTAATTCATAATGAACTTTTTTCAATAAATCAATTAATATTTACTTTATTCGTAATGAATATTTTTTAATAAATTAATAAACATTTATATTTACAATATTGCTACCGCTGCTCATACGTGTCAATTAAATCTTAATCCATAATGCATCATAGACCGGGATCCAGAATCTAATTTGCGGATGATCTCTTAATGTGTTGTACCCCACAACGGGTCTAGGCTCGAGTGGAGAGTGTTGAAGTCCCATATATGGTGGGAATAAGAAATTAATAGAACTTATAATGACTTGGATAATTATAAATCTTTGAACTAACTTTTGAAAAGAATTAAATCCAAACTCATTTATCTACTGAATTTTATAGTTTTTCCTCATACACAAATTATATTATGTACCCAGGTCTGTGAAGTATTACGGATGAAGGGTCCATCACATGTGTAAGTGGCAGCGATGATTTTGTAAATAAAATAAACATACACGACTATTAAACACACGATGATAATTTCATAAATATTCATCATCTGTTTATTAAGAAAAGTTCATTATTTTATTAAAAAAAATGTTTATTACAAATAAAGGTTTATTAGTTTATTATTACAAAAATTAAAGAAAATAATATAATATTCATTAAATTAAATATACTATGCATATTTCTTGAGATGTTTCAATGGATTCATATATACTTACATATCAAAATAAAAAAAATATAACATCAATTAAATTAAATATATAAGGAAATGAAATAAACTTTTACTGATAAACTAATAAACCTATATTAATAAACTAATAAACTTTTATTCTTAATGAATCTACGATTTTATAACAAATGAATATATCTCAATAAACTAATGAATTTTTACTTTATTGCTGATAAATTTTTTATTTTATTACTAATAAACGTATAATTTAGAACAAATAAACCTACGATTTATAATCTTTATTAATAGAATGTACAATAGAACAAATAAATTCATAGTTTACAAGAAATAAACTACAGTTTTAAAACAAATGAATATTTCTCAATAAACTAATGAACATACCTATAATGGGTGATGAATATTTATAAAACTGCTACAATGTATTTGATAGGTGTATAAGTTTATTTTATTTATAAAACTGACTGTCAATTCTTCTTATACGTGTGAGAGACTTTTAATCCATATTACTACATGGATTAAAATAAACCTTTATTCTTAATGGTTTACTTTATTACAAATAAACTTTTTAATTCATAGACTTTTACTTTATTCGTAATAATTCTATAGTTTTATAGCAAATGAATATTTCTCAATAAACTAATGAACATACTTATAATGGATGATGAATATTTATAAAATTACTACCATGTATTTGATAACTGCATAAGTTTATTTTATTTACAAAATTGACTGTCAATTCTTCTTATACGTGTGAAAGACTTTTAATCTATAGTACTATATGGATCAGAATCCATGATATAACAATTTCTCTCCGTAAACAATTTTCAACACTTAAAAAAATTAAAAATAAATATATTTTTTAAAAAGTATTTTTTCTAAATATAATACCAGATAAGACCTTAGCATGATTTTAAAGAGATATATGGCAAGTAAAATTAAATAATCAATTTTTGGACGGCAAAAAAATAAAATAAAATCTACACTGAAAAAATAAAATATTATTAAATTGATAAAAGGAATTACTCGATTTATGTAGCGATATTGAAAATTAACATAATTTTATGTAATATCACTGAAATTTGATTAAGTTCATTCACATTAAAAAGTTCACAAGTTAAGCCTTTCAGCCTTTGTAACAAAAGAACCACTCATTTGTTATTTGAATTAAGTGCATGTTGATTTCAGCTATCCAATATTTGTCTAATATAAATTTATTAAAATAGTAAAATGTTTTTTTAATTTTTAAATTTTAAAAATATTTTATATTTAAAGTTTTAACTCGAACTAATAAAAAAAAAAAAGAATCTTTACCATTCAGTATGTCGTCTCATCTACTGGTGATAAATTTTAAGACATTTGATTAAGATAGAATAATTAAGTGCCTGTAATTTAGGGTTGGCCAAATTTGAAGAAAAGCAAAAGAAAGCATAGACAATGGAGATAGAGATGAAAGTAAAGAAGAAATTGGGATAGGCATTTGATGGGTCATTCTCATTTTCACCTAATTGGATAGACATGAACTAATTAGTAATTAATCATGGCCGTTCAAAGACAAAATATAGAGTCATTTTCATAGGCAGCAATGAATTTGGTGCACAAGGATAATGATGGCAATTTGCTTCCCCACCATGTCTCTCATGTAAGTAAGCCTTAGCTTCCTCTACTTGTATGAGGGAATTTTAACCACGATAGTCCAATTATATAACTCGTAACAATGTAATATCTGAAAAATTATTTGTAACATAAAGATACATCAATTATCTAACTTGTAATAACTTGGTATCTAAAAGATTATTTGTAATACAAATGTATCTCAATTATTTAAATTGTAACAATTCATTATTTTAAAAATTATTTATAACACAAAAGCACCTCAACTTTTATTTTATAACTAAATAGTATTTATACCGTCAACTATTAAAATTCATTTAGTATTGTGTTTGAAAAAAAACGTTTTTCGGAAAAAAAATATTTTGTATTTTTAACTTTTTTGAGTTTTGAAAACTATTTTTGATAAATACAGATAAATAGATATTTTTTCCAGAAGTATATTTGAAAAAAAAAATAATTCATAAAAATTAAAAAAATTACTCAATTAAATAAAAAAAAATTCAAAACTTGCTTTTGGAACACTTAACAACACTTTCAAACACCCCTTAGTCTTTTTAATAGAAATATAACATAAAATATCCACATAAATTTTAATAAAAACAAAATTAGTTGTAATACACAGTCAGTAAAATTGAAATTTATCTGATGTGAATATTATATCTAATTTTATTTTTATTAAAATTTATTTGATGTGAATATTTTATATCACACTTATGTTAGGGAGACTAACATTTAAATACAGAAGTACTATTTAGTTACAAAATAAAAATTGAGGTACTTTTATGTTACAAAATAAAAATTAAGATACTTTTATATTACAAATAATCTTTCAAATATCAAATTGTTACGAATTATATAATTGAAAAATCGATGGGTGAAATTCACCCCTACTTGGACACGCATTATTGCCTCAACAAATGTCCTACAAAGCTTGTAAATTGTAAAGATAAGCATTTCAATTTCAATTTCACATTTTGAGCCAAGTTCATGAAAATGGGACCATTTTTTTCAACTAAAGGAAATCAAACTATTACCTATCAGAGCGTGGATAATATACATTAAATCTCTTCTAGTTTAACGGGAGGTTTTTAATTTGAATATTGAATATGCAGTTATTTTAAAATTTATAAAAAAATACTTTATTCTCCTTGTTGGTCCTACCTAGAACAAGCAGAATTAATTAAGGTGTGTAATCTTTATTAACATACTAAAAATTCAATCCTTTCATGGGAAATATCTTCATAGATCGAAGAATCTATTTATATGTAGATTAAATTAACGAAAAAAAAACTCTGCTATTTTTATTTATTTAGTTTTGTCATTTTACTTCTTTAATCATTTTTTAGTCTTATTAAATTGTTCCTTATATTTCTTTTTTTTTTTTATACCTCTTTAAAATTTAAATTTTCATCGTATATCTAATACAACTTTTGTCATGCAAAAAAAAGTTTATATCTTTCACGCGCCAATAAATTTTTAGTGACTGAGTTTTGAATGTATTTTTAAAATATGAAGGAATATTTGAGATTATTGTTAAGTGTATTAAAAGTAGTTTTTAAATTTTTTTATTTAATTAATTAATTTCTTTCAATTTTTATATATTTTTTAAATCTGTTTCTAAAAATTTCCTTCAATCCAAAGACAGTTTTCAAAATTTCAAAAAGTTAAAAATACAAAAAATAATTTGAAAAATATTTTTTTTTCAAACACAACATCAACGAACCCTAAGTGCTCAAGTAGACAAAAAAAATAATTTAGAACAACAAACTATCAAATGAGCGAAATGATAAAAATGGTGACTATGCATTATATCTTAAATTAAAAATAGATAATTTGTATGACATCCGAAATTTAGTATTTACTATTTGCAAAGAATGTGTGTGAACCGAAGGAAACTTGGCATTTTTTCTTCAAAAAATCGTCAACAATAAGGACCCATGTAGATGTAGCTTGCAAGACCAGCCTAATCCTGAAGGTATCCAAAGCTCTTTAACTGCCCATATGTATGTATGACACTTCACCAACCTATGAAACGGACATTGCCACTCTGTACAATCCAATTGGAAACGTCATGATCATGAATAAACTCACTAGAAACAAATTGAAAAAAAAAAAAGAAAAAAGAAATCAATGGATACAAATTCAACTTGAAAGAATATTCTACTAATTAGCATATTTGTATAAATCAAAATGGAAATTGAGATGACTTAATTGGTGTAGAACCATCTGGCTTGAATTGTAACATGATGTAATATGCAGCATTTATTGTGTTCATATTGAGCAAAAATGTTTATGCATGTAATCTTGTACTTGATATTACTGGATATAATATATTAGTATTTTTTTATATTTAAAAATTATATAATTTATTTTTTAAAATTTGATATAATACACTAATACTCTTATAAAATTTGAAAATTATACTATTTATTTTATAAAATTTCAATATATTGTACTATTATTCTCTATAAGTTTAATTTATTATACTAATATTCTCTCGGTAAAAGAGAATATTCTTACGAGTGCATGATGTCATACTACATGAAATAAATAGTATAATTTTTAAATTTTAAAAGGGTACTAATATATTATTTCAAACTATATAAAACAATTCATATAATTTTTAAATATCAAAATACTAATATATTATATCAAATAATAGTAATTTTCTATTAATACAATTAGGGGTGGCTGGAGCCAGGTCGGCCATTGAATCGGTCCAATGAAACTTGGATCGGGCCAATCAACATGGTTTTCTAGCCCGAACTGGCTTGAAACTACGGTAGTTCAATTTAATCTAACTATAAACCGTGAATCTACGATTCTAAACCATAATCGACCGGTTCACAACCCGTGACTAGATCTACTCAAAACTATCTTTAAGTATCGTAAGTGACAAAATAGACTGCTTCAGGCTAGAGAATATGTGTTGTCATTATTAAGCCGACAATTTTAATTGACAAAATTCTCATTTTATCAAATTATCGCAATTAATTACTCTAATTAAGGTCTTTCTCCCTCCAAGCTACAAAATAAATATCATGAATTCACTGTTCATGAACGCCCTATTGGCACTTCTATATTCAAGAAGTTACGCAAGAAATGACAGCAGATATTACAAGTATCCAACCACAAAGATCCATCAAGAAAGTAAGAGATGAGAAATTTAAGGTTGACAACTTCCAAAGGAATTAGAACTCTTACATAGCTAGAAAAGGCTGATTTAACAAAAGAGCTCGAAAGATCTATGGACCAGTGAGTGCCACCTACACAATAGCACTGCACAAGGGCCAGTTTCTTCGTTTCAAGAGACTTAGACAAGTATGAGTTTCTTCTTGCTTGTCTTCTTTAAACAAGTTACAAGTCTCTAGTTTCTACTATTTGCATTGATCAAAATATCAAGTAATAGTGACAACAATGAGACAAAAGTAATTAGATAGACACAATTTTAGAAAAGAAAGGTTAATTAGTAAAACCCATGATGCAAAGTTGGTAAATCTACTATTTTGAGAAAAATTTTTAATTCGAATCTCATTAAATATATTTTTTTTAGGAGAGAGAGAATCTTAAACTAAATTTACCTCAAACATTAAAATGGTTATGGATACATGACGGTTTACACCAAAAAAACCAAAACCACAAGGCAAAAGAGGAATTAACACACACGGTATCTCACCTCATTGATGACAGTACTAGATAATATTTTTTTCATCAGCTATATATCCTTCTGCTCCTTCCTCTTTAGCACAATATTAAAAACACTTGGGGAAAAAAATACACACAAAAACATGAGTGATCAAACAGATGTAGAAGATGCAGGGAAGAAGAAGAAGAAGAAGAACAGCAGCAAGAAGAAGAAGAGGTTTAGTGATGAGCAGATCAGGTTACTAGAGTCGATTTTAAAATCAGAATCTAAGCTGGAGCCCAGAAAGAAGTTGGAATTGGCAGGAGAGCTTGGGCTTCAACCTCGCCAGGTTGCTATTTGGTTTCAGAACAGAAGAGCTAGGTGGAAATCAAAACAGATTGAGCAAGAATACACAGCATTAAGAGCCAATTATGAAAAATTAGCAAGCTGTTTCGACTCCTTGAAGAATGAAAAACAGTCTTTGCTCATGCAGGTAGATACCCATCTTTCTTCTGACCAATTAACTAGATTATTTGTGATCAATATGTTTCATTTTCTTTCCCTTGTGACCTCAACAGTTGCAGAAGCTTAACAAATTGTTGGGTCAACCTTGTGAGGGAAATGGGCCTGGCAAGGATCTGGGACAGAGTAACACTGCCATGATTGGTTCTGATAATCAGGGAAAGATGATCAAGAGTGTGGTTGAAGAGAAACAAGAACTAGACAACAGAAAATTCGTGTGTTCACCAAACAAAATTAAGTTCTATGGGGATGAAGGACCCCAACTTCCGAGCAAAGATGAAAACACAGATGATCAATGGTATAGTTTAGATTCAGGTAGCCAGTTTGATCTGTCATCTAGTAGTTCACAATGGTTTGATTTTTGGACATGAAGATTTCATTTTAGGCTTGAAATCTAGCTTCCTGCTAGAAAACTCATACAGCACAGTGGTGAAATAGAACCAATTAGGCTGGCTGCTTGAAATCTTGAGGGCATTCATCAGACACAGAGAAACCCTTTGAAAGAATAAAACATCAGGGGAATTTGGAGGGAGGCAAGAGCTATTTCTCACTTAGAGAGCATGTGTGTTTGTTCAAGACTCAAAGCTTGTACACAGGTCATTGAACTAGTGGTCTGATGGTAGCGCAACAGATTGGATGCGCAGCCTGATTCGGAAATTTTTAGATAGATTCAGCTTAATTATTCAATTATTCTGAAATATATATACATATTCATTTTCATCGATCAAATAATTAAATGTATGTTATTTTATAATTGAATTAGTTTACTGGTAATGTGATGGACTAAATTTAGACTAAATTTTGTAAGAATTTCTGAGAATGATTGAATTAACTGTGTCCCCAGTAGTTACTATTGTATGTTTGATTGCATATTGTCAGTATATGCATCAACGCATAATAGAATCGTAAGAAGTGAAACCTACAGGACTCATAGTGATTCAATGAATTAATCATTTTTTATTTGGAATATTTATTTAATTGAAAGGTATATTCAATTTGGCTGTAAATATCCTTATAAATAGAGTGGCTTGAAGCGGATAAAATTCTATTCAATTTCCATAGTTATATCCCTTTCAAAAAAAAATCCATAGTTATTAGATGCGAATGCGCCAGATTTAGGCTCTCGTCCGAAGGGGCGTAGGTTCAAATCCCACACGGCAGTCAACTGAGTTTATTTTTATTTATTTTAAATTTCAATTTTTACATTATTTTTTCATATAAACAATAAGCTTAACATTATTGTGGAAACTACCTAGTTGCTGCAATTGTTATGTACTCGATGCCGGTCCATAGACCAAAAGTCTATCATATATATAAAAAGTAGTGACAATTTTGTAAATAAAACAAATTTATACATTTATTAAATATACAATGATAATTTTGTAAATATTTAATATATATTTGTAATTATATTTATTAGTTTATTGAAAATGTTAATTTGTAAAAGGTTTATTATAAATTAAATAAAGATTAATTAGTTCATTACTATATGTTTATTTTGTTATAAAACTCTAGATTCATTAGCAATAGAGTAAAATATTCATTATTTTATTGAGAAATGTTCATTACGAATAAAATAAAGGTTCATTAGTTTATTAATTAATATTTATTAGTTTAATGAAGATTCATTAGTTTATTAATAAATATTCATTGGTTTATAGGTATGTTTATTAGTTTCTTGATAAAATTTCATTTGTTTATTACTTAAATATTTATTACGAATAAAGTAAATATTTATTAGTTTACTATTACATGTTCATTTTGTTTTAAAACTCTAGATTCATTAGTAATAAAGTAAAAAATTTATTAGTTTATTGAAAATATTCATTAAGAATAAATTAAATATTTATTAGTATATTAATAAATGTTCATTATTTTATCAATAAATATTTATTAATTTATTAATAAAAGTTCATTTCTTATATTAATATAGATTCATTTTATTTTTTATGTACTTAATTTAATATATATTTTTTGTATTTTAATTTGTAGGTATGAATTTATTGAGAAAGATGGATTATATATTTAATTAATAGATATTATTTTATTTTATTTTATTGTTCTTTAAGCCATAATATAATTTGTAGCTGAAAATGATCGTATTGAAAAATAAAAAATAAAAATATTGAAAAAATAAAAGATAAAAATATTTAAGTGATGGAATAAAGTAACTCATTCACCTTCGATACAGACAAGAAAAACATTATTGTTTTTTAATCGATACAAACAATAAAAATAATTTATTGCAATTAAAGATTATTTTTTTGGAAATATTTTGCAGTTAAATATTTAATTTAAAGCAAAAAAAAGACAAAAATTGAAAATGAATGATGACTGAATGCCGTGCTTGAAAGGAGATGATAAGAAGATGTGTGACGTTTATCTCCATAGTCCATAGGGTTTTCTCCTTGGAAAATTAAAAGTTAAGACTGCTTGATTTTCACAATGCATCCTGGAATATAATCTAGTTTTTGACACAAATAACACTAAAAATAAGCAAAATACGGGAAAAACTTATTATCAAAATTAACAAAACATGCTAAACAAAATTCCCTAATTATCAACTCTAACAAATGCTTATTTAGAAAGATAAAACAGCAGTTGGGATATTTTTATGGATTAAAGCGTGATTTTAGGAGTGCAATGTCAAGTTCTTTTAGCTAAAGTGGCCAACATTTGTCACATCATTTTGTTACCTTCTATATATATATATATATATTATTTAAATATTATATATTTAATTCTTTTAAAAACATTATATATTTAGAATTATTTAATATTTTATAATTAATTGTATAAAATATTATATATTTAAAAGTATTTAAATATTATATAAATTACATATTATCATATATGTAGATATGTATAGCAAAATATAGTATATGATTAGTAAAAAATTTATAGTTATTGTATAAAAATAGTAAATTGATAGTGTCTTAATTACATATTATCATAGTATCGTATAAATTACATATTCTCATATATATATATAAGGTATATGTATGATATATGTATAATATATTAAGGTTTATTATCTAATTTTCCTACCATTACATTTTTAGAATAAAAAAAAATTATCCAACAAATTATCTTATTTTATATATCTAGTTATATGAAAGTTATCTTATTTTATATATCTGGTTATATAAAAGTTAATTTATGTTATATGCATACGTGAACAAATATTTTACAGTTATAAAAATCAAAACTAATAAAATGTGATAAATTTTATATTTTTCAATTACATTCAAATCTGAAATAAAAAAAATTAAAAATTATATGTCTGTTATATGTCTATTTTAATTTTATTATTCATTAATTAATGGAGATTGAAAATAATTAAGCTTATTATGGTTATTAAAAATATCTATCGCTGGAGATTCTATAATTAACTTTTTATAAAAGTAATATAATCTTCAAATTTGACTAATTTAATTTACAATTATTTTGGATTCATATATTTCAAATTTTTATTTTGGCTTCAGATGTATTATATGTTTGTTATATGCTTATTTTATTTTTATTATTTATTTATTAATGAAATTAAAAATAGGAAAATTTATAAAATACAATTATAAAAAATTATATATAAGTTATATGTTATCAAAATTGGTATTATTATCATTATGTACCCCTATTCTCAACTTCAAACTCCAAACATCATCGCTTCTCCTAATATATATACAAATCCAAAACTTCAATGAATAAAAACTTCTACTAATAGAATAAGATACGGAAACAGAGAGTAAAATTGAAAAACATAATGAATGAGAAAAAGATTTGCAATAAAAAAAAATCGCAAAAGCATAGCGAGATTCAGAACAAAAAAAACCAAATATCACTAACCAAATGAAAACAAGAAACACCTAATGAAAAATGAAATTCAGAATCAAAACGATATTGTCATTACCAAATTCAGAATCATAAGCACAAAAAACATCACAAAAATCCAATTGCATACAACAATCAAAGTCGAAAAAAATAAGAAGCAACCGACGAATAATCCAATCACGATTACACCCGCAACAAAAAATAATCCAAATGCAAAAAATAAGAAACAATCCCAACCAAATCCAATCACAGTCGCAACCACTAAACTAAGTCTATAATCCCGCATACTTTCATCTCTAATATTTTCCTTCTTTTGCCTTTTTTGGGCAAAAGCCCTTTAACTCCTTTTCCAGTCATCTTTCGCTTGCTTTTCTTCTCAAAATTCAAAGGACCAAAACAAAGCTAAGGAAATAAAATTGCAAAGAAAAAGCAAATTTAAAATACAATTGAGAAAAATCTTAGATCTAAATAGAATTACGAACTAAAGATGGATTTGCGAATAGAAGACGAAAGATTAAAACGGAGATGGATTTGTGAATGGAGCCCTGGATAAAGAGAAAAAGATTGAGATTTCAAAAGAATAAGTTCAAATAGCCTTGAATTTGCTGTATTTTGAAAATTAGGTGAGGCCAACTGGATCTTTTTCGCGCCAGTTGCTGCAATTTCTCCTCGACATGGGCTGGGTTCGATCCTAGCGGATGGATTGTTTGTAACTGGCCTCTCAACTTCTGGCCTGCAGCTAGAATTTTGCTGCTAGATCTTGGAACAGAGTTGCACACACTTTAGCTAAATATCCCCAACTTTTGGGGTTTATTTCATTATTACTGAATTTTGCTTTTGTTATAATAAAATAACAAAATTTTTTTCATCTCGTAAAAATTATTAAACTATTTTTTATTTCAAATCAATTTTCATATGTGCTATCGGAAAGCTATTGTTGCAACTAGCATATTACAGAAAAATTGATATGTCATCAAAATTTTGATGTAGCCACTTACATATCATCAAAAATCAATCTGAAATAATTTTAATAAAATATAAATATAAATTAGTAAGTTTTTTGGAATTTTTTTTTATAATTTTAAATTTTTAATACAATAATAATAATTATAAATAATTATAAATGAAATTAACCACACTTTTGTTGATGGGGAGTTGGTTTGGATTGAAGATTTGCTTTCTATTATTACTTCAATTGTATTGGACAACTTACCCTCTGCTTTTGCTTAATGCAATGATGCTGTTATTTAAAAAAGAAAGGAGTTTGGTTGGGCCCAAAGCTGGTTATGCACATGCACTTTATTACTTTGAAAGCCACTCTAACCGCCACAACTGTTTTAAAGCATAATCAAAGTATATAATGAATCGGGTACTTTTTTTTTTCTTTTTTTTTATCGGTTCCAAATTTATGAAAACAGACTGTGAGATTCGAACTTAGATTGTTTGAGAGATTTTTATAATATTTAACCGACTGAGCCATAGATGAATTCCTTAGATGAGGTACTTGTCAAGAAAGTAAAACAGATTTAATTTACAAAAATATGATTGCATTTATTTGGGAAGACCACGCTAATCTACATTCTTGGTAATGAATACCCATTTTAAGATCTATCAAAAATTTAAAAAAAAAAAATATCAATTCTTTCAAATTTTTTTCTTAATAATAATTCACTAATATCTGAAAATTAGATATTAATTTTGATAAATTTAAAATTATTAATATATATATATATATATATACCAATCCAGATTATTGAATGATCGATATAATTAAAATAAAAACAGTTATTGACCACATTCAATTGAATCGCTATCTCTTATTAATTTTTTTGCAGGAAAGTTTTAGAATTGAATTTTGTTGAGATGGGTTGGAGAAATGCTCCTTCTTAAGCAAAAATTTGAAAATTACCAAGCTTATAGGAAGAACTATTCAAACCTAAATAAATAAATAAAAAAACGGCTAGAATTAAACTTGAAAGTAAACGGAAAGGAAACAAATGTTAGGCAGTTGAGCCGTAAGCTTCAACTTCCATACCCACACCTAACCATCTCACATTGCCAAATACCCACACACAAAAATCACGATCCACATTTAATTAAACAAATATTTAAGAAAATTAAACTAAGACTTTATACTAATAAGTTTCAGTTTTACTCGTAGCAGTGAGTATCCATTTAGACTGAGTTTGTTGGAAAAAAATTTTAGATTTCATTCTATTAAATATATTTTTAGAGATGGATAAAGAGTTTCAATTGTGTCTAAATTTTGAATATAATTAATTTAATACAGTAAAACGGATGAAAATACATATAATAATTTAAACTAAAAAATATAATTATAAAACCAAAAAAAAAAAAGAGAAAACGTAAAATGGATATATACACCAATAAGTTTAATTATTTGTAACTAAAAAACTAAGAAAAATTAACAACAAATCTAATCTAATGCTTTACGTAAACCCTTTTCCCCCCTTTATCGTATTCACATTAACAGTATAAAGGGGCAAAAGAAACAATCTTTTCTTTTCTTTTCTTTACAATCAAGAATCAAACTTTTTTTTTTTAATTATACAATTTCGAAATTATCTTCCAAAATGATATGCGTATACATAGAAAAGGAAAATAAAAAAAATCATAAAAAAAGTTTGCACTGTTACATAATATTTAAAGAAATATAGATCAAACCCTAAAGCATAAAACATGGTGATGGTGGTGGTGGTGATGGTTGTGATCTTGCTTCTCTTTGTCAATAATGCCCTGAACATAACGAAACTCCTCAACATGACAAG
>CATIWF010028547.1:0-19091 GCA_949630135.1 Balakata baccata
AACCGTCATTTTTCTATAGAACTTTCTTGTTGCTATTTACCTCAAAATAAATAGATGAATAGTCATTTGGCACTAGCTTGAAGATATTCCAATCATAATATCTATTAGATTATTATTTTTATTTAAGTAATAACTAAATAATTAAAAGGGGAAAGTTAAAAAAATAGGAATTTGTGCCATTCACCATTTTTCAAAATTTTTTTTCAATTTTGCTGAGTCATTTATGTGTTTTCATTACTAAATTTTTCCATGTTTATTTTGACCAATTTTTTCATTTTTCTTTTAAAAATATGAAATTTACTGTATATTTATCACATTTTTTTCCATTTAATTGAGAAAAAAAATGACTTTTCTATCTTTTAAACATAGATTAAGAATTTAATTAACTTGTATGGCTGTCAATTGTTCTTATACATGCATTTATTTATATTTAATCATTGTTTAATTAACTTAATTAGAAAAAGAAATATATAAATTTATATTTAATTAACTTAATTATCAAAGTAAACATTGGGTAAATCTTAATTACCACATAAAATAAGTAAATTTGTATTTAATTAATTTAATTAAGATTATTTTATTTTGGTAAATTTTTGGCAATATATTTGGTAAATTTGCGGTAACTTTTGGTAAATCTTAGGTAAATTCTTTTGGTAAACCTTGGGTATTTTTTTTTTGTAAACATTTGGTAAACTTTTTAGTAAATATTAGGTAAATCTTTGATAAACTTTTGGTAAATTTCGGATAAATTTTGAGTAATTATTAGATAAAATTTGATAAATCTTGGGCAAATTTTGTGTAATTTTAATTTTCATTAATTTTCTGGTAAATATTGAGTATAATTTGAGTAAAACTTAGTTGAATCTTTGATAAACTTTTTGTAACTTCAAATTTCTTTAGTTTTATGGTAAACTTTTGGTAAATCTTGATTTATTCTTGAGTAAACCTTATTAAACCTTGTGCAATTTTAACTTTTATTAATTTTTGGTAAAAATTGGATAAATTTTTGGTATAAATTGAGTAAACTTTAAGTAAATTTTTGACAAGCCTATTGTAACTTTAATGCTCATTAATTTTTTGGTAAATTTTTGGTAAACCATTGGTAAATTTTAATTTATAACATTTTTATAATATTTTTAAGGAAAAATTGCTATTTACCTCTTCTAATTTGACATAATATACTAGTACTTCCATAAAATTTTAAAATTATACTGTTTACCCCATCTAATTTGACATAATATATTAACTAGTCATTCTGTTAGAGTTTCTGTTAAACCACTATGAAATGACCAAATAGCCCTTTTATTAAATAGGAATGGGGAGGTGGGGAAGGAAATAAACAATCACATTTCTTCTTCAAAATTCAAAATGCTTAATTCGAGGGAAAATGAGAAAACTCTTAATTGTTGGGTACCTAATCTCTTCCTTGGGTACCACCTCTATCTTGGTTCTCCGTTAGTTCCTCCTTCAACTCTCAACTATTTTGGATAAAGATTTGAGGATCCACTGGAAATGGATTAATGGCAATTAGTTTTGATCCCTTTCAAGTCTAAAATCGATGTTATGATGCAGGTACGCCAAGTAATTTCAAGAAATATTTGGCTTTGTTCAGACTGGGTTATATATTTTTGTTTTGTAAATGTTGCTTGCTCTACCCTATTACATGTTAAAAATAGTGTAATAAAAAATTCATAGCTTTCTTTGTCTTTTGCTTCACCGTATATTTGGTGGAAAAAATGTTTATCTTTATCTCTGTCTACGAGTAGATGAAACATATTATTATGATGAAACCTCTATCATCTTACATTGAAAATTGAAACCCTAATCTGCTAATGAGGATTCCTTTGGTACTTCTATCATCTTAGATGCGGTCTTTTCTCCTTTAAGTAAAACTAAATGTCTATTTGTTTGCATAATATGAGTTTCCCCGCATTGTCTTCACTTATGGCATTTTATTTTATTTGAATTTTCTCCTTTAAGTAAAACTTAAATGCTATTTTTTTATTTTTGGATAGATGGATTTTGCAGAGTATTATGATTTACATATAGTTTATGACAAGGAAGCAAATATTATTGGTAATGTTAATCCAGATAGGTATTATTACATATTCTATCTGACTAATATGTATAAGGTTTTCAAGATTAAAAGTGATTTCATTAAAAGTGTGGTTGATAATGGGATTGTTTTGGAAAATGATTTCAATGTGGAGATGATGTTTAGAAGTTATAAGAGTAATCCTATTATTCCCATCAAAATATATGATTTTGTTATTGCTTTGAATGTTGTTAAACCTATAGATCGATATTTGTTAGAAGGTGGAAGTGTCGAAATACATGTAGGGAATGAAAATAATGAAGTACCTATGAAGAATAAAAATAATGAAGTGCACATATGGAAGGAGAGTGATGAAGTACTTGTAGGGGATGAGAATGTTGTGATAATTGATAATTCTAATACAGTTGTGATAGAAAATACTGATGTAGATAAAGATGTTGGTGATGAAGTTGAGGTAAATCTGGATAAGGCTACTGATAAGGCTGCTGATATGGATAAATCTGGAAGTGGTGGAATTGCAGCAAGTGGACAAAATGGCAGGAGGTTTAAAAGGAAAGCTAATTATAAGAAAGTAAATAATGATAATTATTTTAGTGGGGAGAATTATGCATTATCTAATAATGAAGATGATGAATGGGATGCAGACAAAAATGAAGAGAATCTAACAAGTGATTTTGAAAGTGAAGATAGTTTAGAAATAAATAGTAATGATGATATTAATTTGATGAATGTGGAAGACAAATTCAGTGATGTTGAATCAGATTGTAGTGCACAAATTTCATCATTTGAAAGTGATAATGAATTGGAATGACCTAAAGTTAGGAAAAGAAAAAGAAAAGATCATTTGAAAGATTTTTATTCTAATCCATTTAATGATACAGGTGATAGTGAGATAGAATTCGAGGTTAGGCAGACATTTGTTGATGTTTTTGCATTTAGAACAGCTTTAAGGGATTATTCTATCAAGGGGGGTTTCATTTTAGAGAAGAAGCATAATGATTCTAATAGAGTTATAGCTCTATGTATCGGGGCAAATTGTAATTGGATAATTCATGCAAGTTGTTTACCTGATGGAAAAACATTTATAGTGAAGACATTGAAAGGAGAGCATACATGCATCAGGCTAACATATAACAATAATTCAAATGCAAACACTGGATGGATAACTAGTATGCTTAAGGAAATATTATGCACTGATCCAAACATGAGTTATGAATTGATTCACCAACATATGAAGAGTAAATTGAAGTGCCTTTATGGCAGATGTATAGGGCTATAGTCAAAGCAAGACTTAGTATTGAGGGATCACATGAGGACTTTTTTAAGAAATTGAACACATATATACAATTCTTAAGAGAGATCAATCCTGACATATTTGTCAAGTTCTAGTACCAGGAAAGAGTTTCATTTGATACACCATCTATATTTAAATGGCTATTCTTATCTTTTGAGCCACTGATGGTTGGTTTCTTACAAGGGTGTAGGCCTTTCATTGGATTGGATGGCTGTCATTTGAAAGGGGTCTTTTAGAGGTTGTTTGCTATTAGTTATTACTATGGATAGGAACAAAAGCTTGTTTCCAGTAGCTTTTGCAATAGTTAACTTTGAGTGCACTACAAGTTGGATGTTCTTCATGGATTGCTTGAAGCAATGCTTGTAAGAAAAGAGTTGAATGAGATTATAAAAGCAAGTAGGAAATGTAGTTTGTCACCTGGAAGAAATGATGAATTTGAAGTTAAGGATGGAAAATGAAGATTTGCTATAAAATTGAATGAGAGAACATGTAGCTGTTAGTATTGGCAATATAGTTAGAAGCCATATAAACATGCGGCATTGGCTATTGGCTATAAAAGGGGAAATATTGAAGATTATTGCCATGAATATTTTTCTATTGATAAATATTTGCAAGTGTATAATGGTGTGCTTTATCCTTTGCCAAACTTGAATCTAGATCATATAGATCCCTTAACACATGTTCTACCATTACCATTAAAAAGGCTACCAGGCAGACCTAGAAAAGAAAGGGTCAGAGGGGATGATGAAGAGAAAATTGATGGAGTTAGAAAAAGGTCATCCATAGTCAAATGCTCTAACTGTAAGGAACTTGGTCATAATAAAAAGGCATGCTAGAGAGCACCAGTCATAGTAAGTTTATCTAACTCATTCTTTTATTATGTTAATACTTGGCAACTTATTATTTAGTAATAATTTAATGTTTCAAATGTCACTAATAGAGTGGTAAAGGCAATAAAAGAGGTGGCAAATCAAGTACTACAATGGCTGGTACTTCTTCAATAGCAAGAGGTGGTAGGACTAGACAATATGGAAGAAGGACTTCAAGAGGAGATAGAGTTATGGCAAAAGGTGGTAATGCGGTATGATCTTTAACCTGTTTTCTTTGTTTCATGTTTGCTTACTCTTACAACCATGCACATAGTTCAATACTTTATCATATATGCATGTTAATAGGTCAACTTAAAAGGGTATAACTCAAGTCAAAGTGGAGTGACCTTTTCATATGGAATTGCATCACAAACAAGTTTCTTATGAAGTGAAGCTAGGGAATATTGCTGACTAAAGGCTGATACTTTTTGGATTTTTTTTGTTCATGTTTGATCATGGAATGTTAGAATGCTACATTTGGATCTCTTTTTGGTTCATTATGTAAAAATTATAGTTTTTGCTCTTTTTGTTCCATGATCAATTATAAGAATGGAAAAAGAATACAAGATATATTTTGAAAATGAGATACATTTTGGGAATAAGATATTTTTTGGAAATGGGATACATTTTGACAGATCTTATTGTAATATGATACATTGTGGACACTATGTTCAATTGTAATTATTAACTATTTTGCTCATTACATTTTTAATGACAAATTATATTTCCCTTTGCAAATTTTATATTTTTCTTTCCATTTATTAATTCACTTAACATGAATGAAAACAACTATTTTTTCACATCAAAATTTATAATATAAAGGACTGCAATATTTCTACATCATTAATGTCTGGGGGATTAAATTGTCATTATACAGGGGGGAAATAGTTTAATATTATTATTATACAAGGGGGAAATAGTTCAGATTTATAAACATTTAAGGGATAAATAGTATATTATTATAAACTGTAAGGGCTAAATAGTTTCATCACATTCAAATTTTCCAACTCGTTTAACACATCTAATATACACACATTGACAACTGATAATGGAATAAAATATCAGAATTTGGAACAAACATAAGCTGCCTACATAAACAAGATCAAAAGCTCCATTTTTTGAAGCAAATAGGAGCTGCCTATATAAACAACCAACCATAATTTTCAATATTTTCTACCCGGATAGAAACCATTTTCTCTACTACTTGAAAATAATCAATAACCCTAACAAAACAAAAAGACATAAAATCACTATAGCAACCACTATAATCAAACTCTTAACATACTCTAACCCAATCTCAAGACCTTGAATCTTCCCATTCATGAAAAAATATTCATCCCTCAATCTTGTGATATCTTTTTTAAGCAAAGCAAATTTGTGCTCTAGGTTCCTACTTAGCTTTAACTCTGAGTTGATTGTCTCCATGCTTGGTATGGTTTTACAAATCGATAAAGGAATACACCACCAACCAAGTTCCACAAATCCTATTTTTACAGTAATAATAGGGTTTGTTCTTATTCTTATCAGTTTCTGAAATTCGGATGCCAGCCCTTTTACCACATTTGCAATTTTTATTCAAGAATCTTCCATCAAATGAACTTCCTCCAACTTCACTTTCATTATTACTCAGCATTTTTCTCTTTGTTTTAACCTATATCATGAACAGAGAGAAGCAAGAAAGAAAGAAAGAAAAAGATGACAAAGAGAGGAGAAACAAAAAGACTTTTTAATTTAGGGAAACTTTAGTAGTTAAAGAAATTAGCTTAAAGGGTAGTTTTGACATTTGCTAACTATTTATCATTGTCATTGATAGTGAAACCATTGAAAACTGACGGAATGACTAAATAGTATGACAAAAATAAAATAGAAGGAGCAAACAATATAATTTTGAAACCTCAGGGAGGTAGTAGTGTTTTATATCAAACTAGAGAGGGCAAATAGTAATTTTTTCTATTTTGAAGAAGGCTACTATGTTTTTAAAAAAAAATTTTAAAGGGTAGTATTTTTGTAAATATTGACATGCTTTTTTCTATTTTTGTAAAATTCCCTTAAAAAAAATAGGTATGTAGTTTTTCACTTTTACAACTTTAAGTACATGATTTTTTTTTTGTGTAAAACAAACCTTGTGGTTATTACTGTTAGCAATTTTAAGTATAAACTTCTAACATCATTAAAAAAATATTGATGTGACACTGATTCTTTTTCATACTTGCGTTTTCTCTTTCCTATAAAGCAAAATTATCTCTTCTACATGTTATTTTAATAAATTAAAAGAAAAAAATATAAACTAATTAAAAAACCAAATGAGCTTCCGAATCTGCTCCCTCTTTTCTCTCTTTGCAGTGCCCATATCCAGTCTGTCGGACGCCACCCCATATCATGGCGCATTTTCCTCTCTCATTTTGTCGTCGTCGTCGTACACCATGTCACACCACCCCTTTCACATTCTGTCGTTACTAGTAGCAGCTGCAGCCACTAGGCAACAACTCCAAAATCAAAACTAAATTCCTAACACTCTAAATCAAACTCGTCCCATTTCTTTCTTTCTTTCTTTCTTTCTTTCTTTCTTTCTTTCTTCTTCTTCTTCTTCTTCTTCTTCTTCTTCTTCTTCTCACTATCCATTATCAATGCTGCCCACCACCCAAACGACTTCCAATCACTACGAAATCAAAACTGTAACTAGTTTTTTTACCTCCTCACCACTTTGGTACATTAATTTCTTAAAAATATATATGACTGGATTTGCGAAAATGACAAGAAGAAAAATAAGATGTTAGGCTGCCCCTCCTGTTTATCCTATTTTCTGGCTTTTTTCTCAAATCTAGTACCAAAAATAAACTCAGAGGGTCAAAAAACCTTAAGCCGGATAGTTTGAGCTTTAGGAACCACCATTGGAGGGTTGATTAGGGAATAATTCCTTAGTTGGAGCTGCAGTAGAATCTTATTGATCTAGATATTTCCAGTAACTTCGAGGCCAAAAATTTGTATTTTTGGACTCCTCACATCCTAAGGAATTTGTTGGTATCTTTCGATTATTATTCCATTGTTATCAGAAATTTTCCTATTAGTAGGGACGAGACTGCTATGCTTATAATCTGTATATAACCTACACATAATTAATATATAACATACGAATAACTAACATTTAACCTACGTATAACTATGTTATAATAGCTTAAGTATCGTTGTACAATTAATTTTAAATATTCAGCTTTGTAATGTGTATAGTGTGGTTGACTAGTTAATATGAAAACTATTATTCATTGAACCACTCAATTATGATTTCTAACTAATAATTTTAATATATTTTTAATAATTTAAATTTAATATAATAATAAAAATTAATAAATAAAATAATATAACAAATTAATAATAAATTCAAATTAGTTTTATTAATATTTTAATTAATTAATATTAATAAAATTAATTAAAAAATTTACACTTGAGGTTTGCCCAAGTGGCAAGAGCATTTGCTCTTAGGAGTATGAAGTCCTTAGTTCAAGTTCTCTCTTCCATACTAGGTATAATTATACCTTTATGATGGACGCGAGAGGATAAATATCCCTGTTGTATAGCCCACAGATTGTTGGATCTTTTAAATATATTTGTGAGATGTCCCCTCCCTAATACCAAAAATCAATTGATAAAAAAATTAAATTTGTATTTTATTCAATTTCTTAAACTTGGAATCAATATATAATCCTATAAGAAAGAAATCAAAACCAAAAAACAAATGCACATGACAAGAATATAAAATAAAATGAATGAAGAAAAAGATTGGTCACAGAGAAAATTACGAGAAAATGGGGAGAACACATATTTGGAAACTTTTTCTCTAGAAGGTTATAAATGGAATAAATTCAAAAAGGCTGTATAGTCTTTGGAATTTCATGGTTAATGGAATATCACATTTAAATATATATATATATATATATATATTTCTGTCCTTATCCTAAAAAAAAGAGAAGCATCGATGTCCAATTGAAATAAATAAAACATTAGACTTTGAGTATTATTTTTTTTATCAGTGTAGAGGCTAAAATACACCTTCAGCCTTATTTTGATTTTTTATCATTGGACTTTCAAAATAGATGGGTACTTGAAACAACGTTAACCCCTAACCTATCGAGCCCAAGCACATAAGCAATTCATAATTTCTAGAATCCTTTCTATAGGTATTAGGTACTAATTTTAAGATAAAAGAAGTTATGAATAACAAGAAAACTTAATAAGAAGATAGATAATGGATAAGTTTATCTCTTCAAAAGACCTTAGAATACAATGATAGGACAACTTGGGCATTAATTGTAAATTACAGCACATCCATAAGGACATTCTTTTCTCATCCTTTCATGAGGAGCAAAATCAGTCCCAAGGAAAAATTTGTTGCTTCCACTAGTACAGAATATACCTTAATTATGTGAAGATCATATGCGTTTGTTTTGTAAATAACAGACATATTAATAGATGTGGTGACATTTTTATAAATAAAATCTCAACTTGTAGACTTAGATGTGTTTGTTTAAAAGAAAACAAACACATCAGATCTACTTATATGCATCTATTAATCGAAATAGATGAATATGATTAGCTTAAATGTGTTTGTTTTGATTAACAAATGCATCTGAGTGTCCTAAATATCCCCAACCACCCCTAAAAAGCGAAACGGTGATGTTTCTTGAAGCATCAAATGCTTTTATTTCTATTAATAGACACATCTAAGTGGTCCATTATTTTTGCTTCAATTATGGACAAAGGATTGCCTACCATTAGTTGTACCTACACTATTAGTACAACCACCACTTGGTGGCCTACCACTAGGATTTCTGTACGCATAAATATCATTCAACATTGTTTATTTTGATATTAATAAATTAGTACAAAACTTATTTCTTTAATACAAAACTTATGTGTTTAATAATTTTTATAGGTGGAGCACTGCACGAATCACTGCTTAAGTGTCCACCCATGTTCTTAAAAATACAAGATACATATTTAACTTGATCGAGATTAATAATGTACATTACTTCTCTATCTCTCTCTAAATATATACATATATCTTTTCTTACTAAGAATATAATAGTATTAACCATTGATTTACATATACTGCAGGTTTTTTGGGAGCCGTATACAAATGATATTCTACAAATTCTTCCTATCGACTGTTTGGATAATCAACAAATTTGGTAAGCTATGGTCACATTGATTTGCTTTCATATTGTGGAGTGGCACCATCCAAACCATGTGTTACGATAATTTGGACTTCAACAACATATCTCGAACCGGTTATTGTTGACGGATGAGCTTCACTCAATTGATTTGTGATCTAGGGATACAAACTGACCTCGTCAGCATTCTCAATAGATTGCCATATGGAATGCACAATTACAACACATCTATAATGTCAGTTCAATGGTAGAAAGGTTTCATTACCATTCAAAGTATATGGAGTGATATCGACGTGTCACTCGGCGGTAGATTTCTCCATTAGGCGGTGATTATAGAACAGTAGTGAGTTTTTTTCTGTCTAATCAAATTATAAACAAGAATAACACATCTAAAATATGTTATTATTAATATCTTATTTCTTATTTATATATTTTATAAGTAGATGGTATTAAACGTATTCATCTAAGCAATGATGTTGATGAAATCCACCGAATTAATGATGACATGTTTTGCACTATTCAACAACAACGAAGACTTGTTGTCATGCCACCACCACAACCTTCACAACATTTGCCACCATTTCCAGATGTAATCGATGAAGAAACTGATATTAGTCCACCACGATCGCTTCGATATAGGACTCGATCAAGAAATTTTTTCGAGCGTCGACAGGAAGTTCCCACTAAGCCTACATCCTCCATGTCTACAACTATACCACAACTTGTTGCTTATCATGGTTCACAATCGTCTAGTCACGTTGCTTGGCACGTATATTCGACGCTTGGTCCATCCCATACATGTGCATCAGACATTCTTAGACCATTACAAATACGTGCATGACACACTCCTAGACCATCATATGTTAGGACATCTTACTCTCCACATTCTCATCACATGACTTAGATTCTAGGAGAATCATCATAATCAAATCCTTTATCTCGACAATTTATACAGTAGTCTCACTTCACTTCTCCATGGTTTACACCGCTACATACAATAGTTATGTCATATGAAAGTATATTGTTTGAAGGTCCTTCTAGTCCACTAATTGGAACGGTAGAAGGCAACAACCTAGATGTAATAGAAGACCACCACTTTATGATACAAGAGGGCATATTGGAGGATATTGATTTTTTTTTTAGTTTGTACTAACATTATATTTTTATGCTATTAACTTTTTTCTTATGTAAATTAAATTTTATGTTTATTTTATTGCTATATAATTTTGAATTTAAAATTATGAAAAAATTCCTTAAAAAATATTTTTTAATAAAAATGATGTTATTAATTAATTAAAATTAACGAATAAATTTTAATTATGAATAATTAATTATTAATTACATTAATTAATTTTTTAAAGAAATACTTAAAAAACAGGTAAATTATTATTTAATTATAAAAAAATTAAAAAGCATAAAATAAGATAAGTGGAGAGGGGTGGGTGTTGCCAGTCAACGCCACTGTGGGTGGCGACTTAACTGTGTATGATCACCAATCATATTGGTGATTATACTGTTGACCACTATCCACCATTATGATTGGAGATCATTTGCCAGTCAATATCAAAACCATCCCACCTGGCATAAAATGGTACAAATGGGGAAATATTTTTCAGTTCAACATATTTACGTATTTTTTTATTTTTTATTTTTCAAGTAAAAACCCTGTGTAATTTACCCTTTTCTATTGTTGCATTGATTGTTGCTGCAATTTTACTCAAACAATGTTCATTTATAGAGATTTCTAGCTATCGATGACAACATTTTCCAATGGAAATTAAAGAATTTAATTATGCTACTAATTGGCCTTAAAATCTACAATTTTTTCTTTCTCTTTTGCTAATTTTTAGAGATTACAAATAATATTTTTCCAAATTATTTGGTTGCTCAACAAAGTATCAAATTATAAAAATCACCACTTATCTTACGTCAACAAAAGAGTGGACAAAAGTTATCCGCTTTTCCTACAACTAAACAACAACTGTCCATTTCGTCTGAAAGCGAACACATGCAATTTCTTATCTGAAGAAGCATAGTGTTGATTTTTTTAATCACTAACCACTGTTAACCATCATAAATTATAAATTTTTGTAAAATTTGCTTGTAGTAAATATTTCATCAAAATATCATTTTTAAGAGGAAAAAGCCCATTGACATATCATGCATTATTTAAAAAATATACATATATAATGTAGCTTTGAACTATAATAAAAGGGTTACGTTTGAGGAGCATCTTGGAAGTATTTAGGTTTCGTTTGATTTAGCTATTGAAAGTAGCTAATAGTAGTTCAATACTTGTTTGGTAAAAATAATTGAATTATATAAAATTACTATTAGATATATTATTTATTTAATTAAATATATATATATATATTTACATATATCGTTTTATAATAAATAAATAATATAATATATCATTGATTCTATACAATTATTTATTTTAATAATTAAAATCACAATATTATTATTATTATTATTATTATTATTATTAAATTAAAGAATATATGTTTGTACCAAGACATATTGCGATGCATGAAATTCTAAACACTGATCAATTAAAACTTTCTATGCCATTTATCTCATTTTTCATTCATTATTACCAACTACACAATTCTACACATTTTAACACGTCAGCCATTTTTCTTAATATACCATAACCTCATTCAAGCATTCAAACCTCCAAATCAATACATAAATATGCATTTAAGTTGAATTAAAATATGTATCTTTACAAACCTTTATAAAACTAAGCAAAACTCCAAGTTTTGGAGCTTTTCCAACCTCTTGGGTGATTACTCCATCCAAAACACCTCCTAAGTATAACCATAGCCACACATCAACACATAAAATTACATAGAGCTAGAAAATCATAAAATTCAACTCATGACTCTCCAAGCTAAGTCTTTGGTCACACAAACTCTTCTAAAAACATGGTCACCTACTTAATCTAACATTAATAAGAGTTTTCCAATATTACAAAAAAGAGTCTTTTGTATATGTTTTTCCTGTGAAATGCATTTGTTTACGAACAAACCTATAAAAGGGAGACATATTTGAGGGTTATTGTGTCTATTAAAAATAGATGCAAATGATATTACATCCATTTAAGACAGACACATCTAACTAGTCAGATACGTCTATTTTGAGCAAAACAGACACATTTGAGTAGCTCAAATGTGTCTGTTTTATGTCAAAACAAACTTATTTAGTTATTTTTTTATATATAATTACAAATTTTTGTAGACTCGAACATATATTTCAAAATAACCTGCAGCAGCATCAAATTTACAATATCTATTCACTTCAACTTATAAGTCATAATAGGCACTAATGCATAAAATAGTCTTTTGTGACTGATTTTTTGGATTAAATGCATTTGTCTATGAACAACTATATAAAAATGAGATGTATCTGATAAATGAATCTTATGCGACTGTTAAAAACAATCGCATCAAAGTATGATCAGATAAGTCCATTTTACAAAAAAAGTCTTATATGAGTTGGTCAATGGTCCCAATTGACCATCTCAGATGAAACTGTTTTTTTATAAAATAGATTTATTTGACTTTCTTATATGCGATTGTTTTTGTCAAAATAGACTTATTTGACTACCTTTGATAAGACTGTTTTACAGCATAAAGACATATTTGATTTTTTTTTATATGTATATACATTTGTAATTTTTTGCATATACCTTAAACCTATAAATTCAAATAATAAGTAGTAGTTAACAATATACACACTTCAACTCAAGCCATTATAGGCTTTCAAACGTCTAAATTAAACCACAATTCAACAATCAACTCAAATTCAAGCATTCTACAACTACAACTTCAAGCCTACAAGCCATTATGGGCTTCTAAATAGCTTAAAGTCATAAGTATTCTAAACAATTAATCAATCAACAAAAATTTAATAATTTATAAACAATATTCATTGTGTATAAAACATAATGGAACAATTAAATTTATATAAAAAAAATTGTAATACAATACTTATTCTAATCGTGAAGCACTTAAAAAAAATTAAAATTAAAATTTGAATTTAATTTATATACAATCACAAGCAAAAAAGTCACACCACATTTCTCGAACTTCATCAATTTGTACCTAATATGGTTATTAGAAATAACATTATCTTAAGCAATTGAATATTCGTGCTGTGGTAGGTTACTATATTGTACATATGCCTAATTATATAGTACCCACATTTAATACTTCCAGGTTGTCTTGGACACTTATAAAAGATACAAAAACAACAATTACAAAAGTTGATACGAGTATAAAGTGGAGGATGAAATTCAAATCTAACTAGTGTATATAGAAATGATAAAATTCTTACGTTGAATTTTCAATATGAGGAGTTCGAGGTACCTCTCATAGTATTATATCGATATAATATATACCCTGAAAGATAAGTTTATATATTAAAATATGCAATCAATATATCACATACTTTAGAATAAGATATGAGAGCAAGTATATCAACTTACATATTAATAGGGATTTTAATAGGTAATTGTCTACTGAAGTTATTTAGAGGATCTATAAAGTATACCTCACTCTGTGCACAGTTGATAACAATCAACATTCAACGTTGACTGTAGATATACAAAATAATATTAAATTAATAAAAATATCATGATAAAATATAATACAAAATGTTTTAATGTCAAAATTTATCTTACTTTTGAATATATGGCAACAAAATGAAATTCTTATCCATTTGTGCCTTCAGAGCATCTACCATATAATTCTGCACCGATTTCTTCTCCTTCTACATATTCTATTTAAATAATTTGGACAGAGAAAACCAATCGGTGCAGATGATTAGCTGCAAACTCTATAAAGGCACCAACATATATGAATCACAAAACTAACAGAAGTTGAAACTGCATTAAAATATAGGATTTCAATTTTACAATTTTAACTATATACACTATAATCATTTACATCATAAAAATTTTAATGACCGAGACATCAATTCATTCCATGGAGAGTTGTTGAAAGATGTCATCTGGCCAATAAAGACTTTGTTGTCTGTGCCATGTAAATAATAAAAGAACACTTGGAAAGAGCAATCTGAAACATGTACCCCTCATCTATCTCGAAAATAAAGTCATGCAAGTTGAACATCCATTTGCTCAAACTTGATAAAATTCTCTCTTGAACTAATGGCTTTATAGCTTATTCTTTTGTAAAACCGCTACTTTGATTGCACAATGCTTTTTTTGAATGTTGAATTATATTTTTCTATCAATTAATAGTATATTATTACAATGTATTATGAAATAAATAAAATAAAGTGGTAATACTATTTATTATAGAATTATGGAGTGAGATAGAAAAATATTAATTTGTACCTCCCCGGGGACGATGAGATGTTATGGCCATTACACAAAACTACCATATGCCTATCCCATAGTAAGGAACTCACTTGTTTGACACATGAAGTGGTTTTAATTCATATTGAGTAAAAGTGAGATCTACAAACACCTTCAAGTTATTCAAGGCCATAAGAATGTTGTGCAGCAATGCACCTGGAGTGGTTAATTGAATCGTGCCCTACACCACTATGATCGTATGTCCCTCTCGGTTAATTGTAAGGTAACACAACCCAAATATCTGTATAATCATCAAAACCCAACATTCTGTACTATTAAGTCTTAAAATAAGTGTTAATATGAGTGTGTAAATGGAAATGAATGTGCGTGTAAGTAGAAATGAATAAAATTCATAACTTTTATTTGTGTATCTCCCTTTGGAAATGATGGGTCAACAGAGTGGTAGTTGTTAGGCATATGAAGACCAAGTGAAGGACCAACCTCTACCTCCATCTTAGGTACAAATTAAGAGGATTTACGACATCATTATTATGGAAATAAATTCAACCATCTGTTGAGCAAATTCAGCCCGTAATTGCAAACTTACTTGAGAAGCCACTTCCTCCCTTAGTGCTGCTATTTGTCCCTCTGAGATAGAGGTAGATTGTTTCCTCCTGCGTTGTTTGCCAAAAAAAACTGGATACAGTGGCCCCATTGCCTACACCACGAATAAAGCTAGAATGTTTGGGTTTACTAAGTCCACGTGTCAATATATCATCTTGCCTCTCTAGTACCCATATTCCTTGATTTACCTCCTCTCGTAATAACTCCTGTTAAAAATAATAAAGGATGAAAAACCAATCCTAGATAAATGAAAGTGTATGCTATTTATATTTGTTTAACAATTTAAACATACCATTTTTTTATGTCATCTCTCTCGTCTCTTCAACTAGAATCACATAATTTCCTTAACTTGTTTTTTTTTGTTCTAGCTCGTATCCAATCATGACTCTGATCATATGGTGGGGTGGCATCGAAGTGCTTCCTTTCCATAAAAGAGAAAGAAGCAACGACATTTTCAATGATCCATTTTGACTTTTTACCAGCATAGCCCTTTTGACCCAAATAATGGGGATGAATATTCTTATGTTTTTTGGATTTTGCTGTGACCCGTTTTTATTGTTAATATATATATATATATATATATAAAGACATCAATATTATCAAATTGCATAAAACCTAATAAAATGTGCTAATTTAAATAAAACAATCAAATAAAATTAAATAAATTGTACATTTAATAATTTGAAATCATTATTACTAATTTGTATAAAACACTATAGGATGTGCTTGCAAAAAATTTGTAGTTCAAATGATTCATCTTGATGTGCTCTTTTGAATTCCTTCCAATTCTCAACAGACAAATAATTATACTTTCCTAATGGGGAACACTGTTGTGGATTATCAACTATCAGTATGTATATTTTGAAGAGGTAGTATTTGAAATTTTTCCACTGCTTTCCACATTTTTCAATATTTTCTTCTTCACTTCCAAAGTATCTAACACAATAAACGCCTCCTGCAAACCAAAATTTTAAAGTTATTAGAATTATTTACATTTTAACGTCATTATTTAATCTCATTTACATAGTACATAATTGATGAATGCTTAAACATAATGTGCTTTTTTATAAAGTTACCTTCATATCCTCCCATATCATATCTTTAAGGCTTTTATCAACTTTGCTCTACATTAGCATCGTGATCTTGACTTTTGAATGTGTCACAAGTCCTAGATAAGATTTGAATGCATTTAAATTTGGTCCAATAGGATTTGCATCCCCATCCAATTCTACTGTCAATTTTCCTTCTCTTTTCTAAAACAATTTTTTACATTTTGCTCATCCTCTTTCCTTTTCTTGATTGTGCGATGATTGTTGTCTACTAAAAACATAATTTCCTACAATAAAAATGTAACAAAAAAACATGTTATTATAATACAATTTAGATCAATTAACTTATCAATTTATTTGCATCAATTAACTTATCAATTTCATTTAAAAACAATTCATTTGATAATCAAATTATTTGAATTAATTAACTTATCAATTTCATTTAAAAGCAAGACATTTGCATCAATTTCATTTAAAAGCAAGACATTTGATTCAATTTTAATGTGAAATAAGAAGAGTATTTAGCTTATCAATATAAACCTCATTTGATCATACTACAAATAAATAAATGTAGCATAATCAAACTTGTATCAATTATTTTGGATTTTCTATCTGTAAGCCTTCAATATGATCAGCATGCATGTAATTTTTATATAAAATGTCATCACAAATTGACATAGGTAGCCCAATAGAAAACAAATGAGTCTTATCGAACTAATCATACTCTTCCTCATCTACTATATCATCAATACATACAATGCGTCATTTACCTTGAAGAATAATTGACCATTTACTATCACTCGGGTCGACAATGTAAAATACTTATTTGCCTGTGAAGTGAGTATGAATGGCACATCTTAATAATCCAACTGACTAAAATTGACCAATATGAAACCTTGCTCATCCACTCGAACACGACATCAGTTTTTAATCCATTTGCACAAGAAGAGAGGAATACTAAATTTCTTATAGTTTAGTTCCCAAATGTGTTCAATTACACCATAATAGGACATCGTAGAAACAATTAGGCTAGTGTCTTTAGCACTAGCAAATTCTCTTGATAAAGCCATCAAAGTAATTCCATTGTGCTCTTGTTATCTTGACGTTTAGTGTAAAATGTATATCCGTTGATGTCATATGCTTTATAAGACCGTATACATAACTCAGGGCCGTATGCTAACCATTTTATAGTATCAGTTATTTCATCTCGTACTTTTAACAATTGATGCATCACACAATCTTTAAATCATCCAACAAAAGAGCGATTGTGTTCATTTGTCAACCATATTTCACCTTTTGAAGGATTCAGACACCTTAAAATGGCTATATGCTCTTTTAAGTATGGATGAACCACAATCAAATGGTGCAATGTGCTTTGTCACTCATTTGAACACCAAGCAATATGAATTTAAATCCAATCATTCATTGAGCTCTGAGCCTTCTCTCGCGACGAGACTTAGGAATTCCAATTTGTTCAACTTCTACTAAATAGTCATTGTAAAATTCAATACCCTCTTCAACGGAGTAACCTTCAATTATACTGCCTTCAAGTCGATACCAGTTCTTTGCATACCCTTTTAAGATACCCAAGAATCTCTCTCTCAAAAGGGTATATGTACCTTAAAAACATTAGACCATACAATTTTATCTTTCTCACAGGATGAACGACAAAATGCACCATTATATCAAAAAATGAAGGTGGAAAATACATTTTGAATTGACATAGGGTAACAATTATCCAAAGTTTCAGGATCAACCACCTTAGAACATATTGTGTTGAGGAAAAATAAAGTCTTGTAATAACATTTCTGACGTGATTTGGTAGTATGCCTCGAATTGTAACCGGGAAGAATTGTAGCATCAAAATATGACAATCATGAAATTTCATACCTACCAATTTCAAATCTTTCATCAACATAAGACTTTTGATATTTGATGAATATCCATATGGAACCTTAACTTTATAAAGACACTCATAGAAGCTTATTTTCTCATTTCTAGACAGTGTATAATAGGTTAGAGAAAGATATGTCCGTTTTCCCTTATCTCGCAGTGCTAACTCTATACGTATGCCCATTTCTACCTTGTCTTTTTTGACATATATACCATCTTTTATTTTTTTGCTGTAAGTTCAATAGTGTCCTTATTACAAAATCACCAACATTTTTTTCTACATGTATAACATTAATTCAGTGTTGAACAAGTAAATGTTCCTAATATAAAAGATCCTAGAACACAGATCTTTTCTTCCATTTGCCCTTCTGAATAGTCTTATTAAGTTTGCCAAATGCTTTTTGCATTTCTCTAACGTTTTCATATACTTGATTTCTAGCTAAAGGCAATCAAGCTACTCACATCTCAGTTTGTTCGTTGAAATGCCTTTTTTATCTTACAATAAGGGTGGCTAGGAGGTAAAAAGATATGGTAACTCATATACACATTTTTACTTGCAATAATTTAACCTTCAGTCTATTGTGTTTTCTTCACAATTGGATAAGCTTTTGCACCTTTCACGGTGTACCTAGACAAATAACTGTAAGCCAAAAATCATTTATAGTGCAAAATATTGATGTGCTCAAATTAAGTACTCGCAAGTGCACGAGCCAATTGTAGAATGGCAAGACACCCCCGAGGTCGATCTCTCAGGAAAAACAGTTCGGCTTAACTCCTAACTACCTTAAATTGTCAATAGAAACACAATAATGCAA
>CATIWF010028559.1:0-44761 GCA_949630135.1 Balakata baccata
ATAACCACTACTGCCCACTTATCACGCCACCATTATTTATTAATCATTATTCACTCATTTACCACCATTATACTTATTAATATATATCATATTGAATTATAATTTTATTTAAGAATAGTCAATTTATACTTATGAACCAAAACATGGAATATTAATTATTTAGGAATTGTTACTATTCTATTTCTTAAGAATTGCAATTCTATTTCACACTAGTTCATTCTATGAACCAAATATGGGCATAGATGTTTAATAAATAACATTAATTCATTCTCGTAAAAAATTATTTTGTAGAATCAGTATATATTCCATTTCATTAAAAAATAATTAAAAATATATAGGAAATTAATGAGTTTTTTCTTGTCGGATCCATGAATTTTAACATAGCTAACACATGATAAATTTCGCATTTAAATAATTATTTAAATGTAGGTATTGAGATATTACAGGCAAATATTATATATATATATATATGTTGGGTTCCAATAATAAAATCAACTATGCCTTTAAATTAATCTATTACCTAGCATTATATGAAAAGTGAAGTGATCATACCGATTCTAGCCACCTATTATTACATTCATTTGTTACGAAAAAGGGAGAGAGAGAATTACATTGGATTGAATACTACAGAACACAAATTGCTAATTAATGGGAACTTAATTAAAATAAACAGTAGTGCAATGGTTAAGGTTGCTTGAACAGCAAGCAGTGGTTAGCCACCCACTCGTATATCAACTTTTTAATTTCTTATTAGTTTCTTTTTAGAAGGTTTATTGTTAGAAAAAGTACGGACATCACATGATTATAAATCTCTATAATATATAATATTATCTACTTTGAATTTAAACTCTTACGGTTTTAGACTCCACCCAAAAACCTTTTATCAATGGAAAGATTATCCATACTTATAAATCTATAACTCTCATTATATTTTTCGGAAATGGAACATTGTTTGCCCTCTTAACAATTATTAAATTAGAGGAGTGTTAAAGGCTTAAAAAGGTTCTCATGGTCTTAAACCTGTTGAATATAAAAGTTCAGAAATAGTTAAACAACAAATTGAAAATCGCAATGTTGAAAAAATTGATCTCAATAAATAATAACAGTCAATTAAGACAGCCTATAACGTTAATTATGACAAAACCATAGGACTGACAGACTGTAACCTAATTAATGTCGCTACTCTCAAAACTGGAGTCAGACTTTCTAGTTTCTAGTTACTACTCAAACCCTAGCTAGACATTGTTTAGGAAAATTTCAATTTTGTGTTCATTTGGTTCAATTTGAAATTTTGAATTCTTTATCCATTTATTTCATTTAAAATTTAGAATTTAAATCTTGAATATAAAATAATTTTAAAATTTTAAAAAAATATATTTTACTCCCTTAATATGTATATAAAATGCAAATCCAAAATAGTTTACATCACTTTGATTTTTATTGTAGAACACTGAATGATTAAAATAAATAAAATATATTTTTTTTTACTTTAACTTCACCAAAAAATTATAAAAATTTCTACAACAATTGATCATATAAAAATAATGATTCTGTTAAAATTTTATAATTAATATAAAATTTCGAATTTCACTAATTAAATTTTTTTTGACAAAACTAATTTAAAATTTTTTGAATACACTATAGTTTGGTAATCTAATGACCCAATTTGTACTTTTTTCTCACATTTACTGTTTCCTAAAAAATGATTCGATGATATCGACCATAAATTAGATTTTATGTTGGAAACCTCCTATGAACAAAAAAATAAAATAAAAATGTTATAAAATAAAAAACAATAAATAAAGAAGAAAAAGAGAATATGAGATAATAGAAGAATGAAGAAACAATATATTTTTCATTTATTGTAATATCTATTTATATGTGTAGAAATGTTACAGAGTTTGAGTTCTATTTGTATAAAGAATCTATCTATAGAAATAATGATAGACATCCAATATTATCCAACAACTTCAATATTATCATAACACTTCCCATTGGATGTCTATTGCATAAAATATGCTTCGTTAAAACCTTACTAAAAAAAAATCATGTGGAAAAACCTTATTGAAAAAAAAGAGTACATTATTCATGGGAAAAATCATAATATTGCCTTATTAAAAACCTTACTAGAAAAATCCAATGAAACAAAACTTAGGCTAAGGAAAAAAAAGTACAGTATATAAAAATCTTTCCTTCATAAAAATATGACTTATAATTAACAAAAATTTTTTAGTCGGCGCATACCAATTTTTTTCACTAACTTCTCAAATGTTGTTGTAGGGAGTACTTTTGTAAATAAATCTGTCAAATTATCAATTGATTGAATTTGATGAACATCTAAAACCTCTTGCTTTTAAAGATCATGTGTGAAAAAACTTTGGCGAAATGTGTTTGGGAGTTGTACAATATAAACAGTATTATCTTCATATAACACTGTTGGATTTCCTTTATCAAATGAGATGTCACATATTTTTTTAATATACTGGATCGTATATCTCAACCATAAGCATTCTCTACTAGTCTCGTGAATTATCAATATTTCAGAATGATTAGATGAGGTGAAATCATAGTTTGCTTAGTAGAACGCCATGATACAGCAGTGCCGCCATATATAAATAAGTAACTCGTTTGTGATCGAGCTTTATGTGGATTATACAAATATTCAACATCTATATATCCAATTAATTCAGACTTCAAGTTGTGTGGATAAAATAAATTCATGTATGATGTACCATGTAAATAGCAGAATACTTATTTTACGTCATTCCAATGTCTTCGAGTAGTTGCAGAACTATATATTACTAGTAAACTCATAAAGAATATTATATCAAGTCTTGTATAATTAGCAACATACATTAATATTTCAATATCACTAAGATATAATACTTCTAGACCAAGTATTTTTTCACCATCTTCTCGAGGATAAAAAATATCATTTTTCACATCTAAGTATCTAACAATCATGGGGAGAGCTCATTAAATGAGATTTATCCATATTAAAACGTTTTAATATCTTTTCAATATAAGCTGACTGATGGATAAAAATCCCTCTAAATAAATGCTCGATCTGCAGACTGAGATAAAATTTTGTTTGTCCCAAATCTTTCATTTCAAACTCATTTGTTAAATAAGTTATTATTTCTGTCAACTATTCCGGAGTTCCAATAATGTTTAAATCATCAACATAAACCGCAATAATAGCAAAACTAAAACTTATTTTCTTAATAAAAACACTTGGATAAATTGGATTGTTAGTATATCATTTCTCCAAAATATATTCTATAAGGCGGTTATACCACATTCGTCCAAATTATTTTAATCCATACAAGGATCTTTGTAGCTTAATTGAATATGTTTCTCCAGGTTTTGAGCTATGTAGTCATTCTAAACTTGTCAGGCTAATTAAAAATCTAAATATAATTGCATCCACAATTAGGGTATATATTTCTTCATAATCAGTTCCAGGTCTTTGTGAGAACTCTTGTATTATAAGTCTTACTTTGTATTCACAATTTCATTTTTCTCATTGTGCTTACACACAAAAATCCATTTATAGTCTACCGTTTTAATATTTTCAAGAGTTAAAATAATGGGTCTAAAGACTTGGTGTTTTTCTAATGAGTTTAATTATGCCTAGATTACGTCTTTCCATTTAGGCCAATCATTTTTTTGTTGATATTCATTAACAGACTTAGGTTTGATGTCATCACTTTCCTTTGCAATATCAATTACTATTGCATATGCAAATATATTGTCGATAACGGTTTCACTTCAGTCTCATCTCTTTCCTAAAATGACATAATTGATTGAGATCTCATTATTTTCATAATTTTTAGGTATTTGAATCTCTTCATGGGTTACCTTCTCATATATATCATCTGTTATAGGCTCTCCACGAGCATCAATAATTTTTAAATTGTCACTTTGTTTATTTTGTTCCATTTTCTTTCTTGGATTTTTATCCTTGGAATTAGGTGGCCTACTACGCTTCTGGCGTGTTATGGACTCATTTGCTATAATATTAACATGTTGTCCTACTAGGATATCAATTCTAATTGGAGCATTTTCAATTGGTATATGAGATTTAGTAACTCTTTTTAGATCACAAAATACATCTGACAATTGATTTGTTATACTTTGTAAATGAATGATCCTTTAAACTTTGGATTCATATTGTTTTGCATAAGGATCAAAATGATTTAATGATGGCTCATTCCAAACAATTTGTTTCAATTGTTTGTTCTCTCCTTCTAATTTAGGAAACAGAGCCTCATTAAAATGACAATCATTACATCTCACAGTAAAGACATCCTCAATTAATGGTTTAAGATATTTGATTATAGAAGGAGACTCATATCCAATATATATTCTCAATCTTCCTTGAGGTCCCATTTTTATGAGATGTGAAGGTCAATTAGGACATAAATAACACATCCAAAAATTCTCAAATGAGAAATATTTGGCTTTTATCTATAAACCAACTATAGTGGTGACAATTGATGATAACTACTTGGCCCGATGAGTATAAGAGTTGCTGCATGTAAAATTGTATGTCCCCAAAACAATAATTGGGAGGTTTGTTTTCATAAGTAATGGTCTAGTTATTAATTGAAGACGTTTAATAAAAGATTCTGCTATACCATTTTGAGTATGAACACGAGTTATAAAATATTCAACAATTGTTCCAATTGATATGCAATAATCATTAAAGGCCTTAGATGTAAATTCACCAGTATTGTCAAGACGAATGGTATTAATAGCATATTTTGAAAATTGTTCTCTTCGAATTAATTGAGCAAGTACTCTAGCAAATGTTAGATTTCGAGTTAATAATAAACATACATGTGACCATCTTGTTGATGCATCTATTAACACCATAAAATATTTAAATGGTCCACAAAAATCACCTTGCATACGTTCTAGAAATTTAGGTAATTCATTTTGAATTTTGCTTGGTGATGGCCTAATAATTAACTTTCCTTAAGAGCAAGCCGAACATAAAAATTCATTAGATTGAAGAATCTTCTGGTTCTTCAATGGATGACCATATGAGCTCTCAATAATTTTTTACATTATTGTTCATTTAGGATGACCTAAACGATCATGTCAAATAAAAATTATATTTGGATTAGTAAACTTCTGGTTTACTACCACATTTATTTCAACTGTATACATATGTGTGTAATATAAGCCAGAGAAGAAAGCAGATAATTTATCTAATACAGATTTTTTTTCCCATTACAAGGGTTGCAATATAGATATTCAATATTTTTCTACATTTGTAGTCTTAATATGATATCCATTTCTGCAAATATCTTTAAAACTCAATAAATTTATGTGAGATTTTGGGAGAGAATAATGTATTTTTAATAAAGAAATATATACCTTCAAGTAGTAATATATTTGCTCTTCAAGAGCCTCCAATTATTCTTTTACTACCAGATATTGTATTAACATAAATTTCTCTCATTATTAGGTGAGATAAATATTTCTTGTCTTTTAATATGGTGTGTGTGGTTGCACAATTCACAAGATATAAATTAGCATTATTTGCTCTTAATCCTACTAATGATTAAGTGAGATCTATAATATCTTCATAAAAATAAAAATATTTATAAGAAACATAGTAATAATGCAATTAAAATTAATCCAAAAAAAATTATTCAAGTTACTAACACTTTGAACTAGTATTTAAAATATATATATATAAATCAAACTAAGGAGTTAAAAGAAACACATAATTATTAGGCATTTATATTGCCATCACCGATCAAGTGATCTATTTTTCCTTCAGAATTCTCAAAAAAATCTGACACATCTAAATGTGTGAACTTACCAAAATTATCACCAAAATCATAATCATTTTCTGCTAAATTTGCTTCTATATTCTTTCATTTTTTCTTTAAAGACTCTTGATAGAGATCAGTAATATGTTTAGATGTACGACAAGTACGGGACCAATGTCCTTTCATACCACATCGATAATATTGATTTTCTGAGTTTTGCTTTGATCCATTATTCTCTTCATGATTCTTCTACTTATGGTGGAAAGATGCATTATTATTTCTACCACCATGATTGCTTTTATTATGATTTCGGCCATAACCTCGGCTACTTCCTAGACCACGATTATTTTTTTGTCATCTTCCTTGTCCATGCCCAATATTATTATATGTTGTCTCATTAACTTCATAGAATGGAACACAACCAGTTGGACGAGTTTCATGATTTTTCAATAGGAGCTCATTATTTTGCCCAGTAACAAAAATACACGAAATTAATTCAGAATATTTGTTAAAACCTTTTTCTCAATATTGGTATTGCAGGAGCATATTCAAGACATGAAAAATATTAAATGTCTTCTTTAATATATCATCGTCATTAATATTTTCTCCACATAATTTCAATTTAGAACTGATTCTAAAAACTGCAGAATTATATTTACTTACAATTTTGAAATCTTGCAATCGCAAATGCATCCATTCATAATGAGTCTTTGGAAGGATGACCGATTTATGATGGTCATATCTTTCTTTCAAAATTTTCCAAAGAACTAATGAATCTTTAACCGTCAAATATTCAAGTTTTAGTCATTCATAAAGATGATGATGAAGAAAAATCATCACATTGACGCGATTTTGTTGTGATTCTTGATTTTTATCTTTGATTGTGTTTCCAAGACCCATAACATTCAAATGTATTTTGTCATCTAGTATCCATGACAAATAATTCTTGCCTGTAATGTCGAGCGCCACAAATTTGAGTTTTGTCAAATTGGACATTGTCAATGCAAAAATAATAATATGTTAATTAGTACATATTTTTTAAAAACTTATAGACAATATATTTAGTTCTTTAGAAACATAAGATATTAATTGAGATACTAAATTTTACGATGCTGAGTTTTTTAGGAACTTAGGATCATATTCTTCATGAATTTATACCTTAGATATTTATTTAATTAGTTCTTCAAGACCTAAAACTAATACTAGTTCTTCAGGACTAGAATTTATAATATAAGTTCTTCAAGAACCATAATATATTAGTTCTTCAAGAACTAAAATTTATGATAAAAGTTTTTCAGGAACTATATAATATTAGTTCTTTAGAAACTAACACGCGTTTAAATATTCAAGTCACAATATAAATAAATAAATAAAGTACATAATTAAATAAATAATAACAAATAAATATTCTTATGTTAATATAAAATAAAGAGTTAAATAATTAAAGACTAATTATATAAGGTTATTATTCTAAGGTAAGCAAATACCAACAAAGGGGAAGAAAAAAAAAACACGTATAAGCAAAATTCAATCTAATACAAAATTAATAGAGCTCAATTCCTATAAATCCTTATCTAATTGTCCCAAAACATAGTTCTATCTCCCACCTTTACTTTCCTCCGATACAGAAAGATAGAATTGGGATAAATTTAGTTAGTTGGCCATTTGTTTGGCTTTAGTCCACAAAAATCCGAAAAAAAAGCCGAGTAAGAAAAATATGTCACGGATCCCACATCGGTTGGCTCTGGGGTTGGTCCTTGGCTTATAAGCGGGTGCGTTGCACGCCCTTGCAAGCGCGCTTTTGGAGAAAAGGGTAATGGCCCCGTGACAAGTGGTATCAGAGCTTGCTCCGGATCCACCAGACACGTGTACGCTGCACACCCAATGCGGAGAGAGTAATGGTCGCGTGGGCCACCCGTGATGAGGGCGTCACGGATTGGCTGTGGGAGCTGTCACGGATCCCATATCGGTTGGCTCTGGGGTTGGTCCTCGGCTTATAAGCGGGTGCGCTGCACGCCCCTATAAGCGGGTGCGCTGCACGCCCCTGCAAGCGCATTTTTGGGGGAAAGGGTAATGGCCCCGCGACAAATAGCATGAAAAAAGAAAACCGAAACAATCAACAATCCATTCCAAAAACAAGTATATGATTGAAATTAAAACTTTAGACTTTACTTTTTATAATCGTGCTGATAATGTATTATAAAATAAAAAACAATAAATAAAGAACAATAAAAAAAGAAGGAAGAGATAATATAAGAGAGTAGAAGAAGGAAGAAACAGTCTTTTTTCATTAATTGTAACACCTATTTATAGATATATAAATGTTACAGAGATATAATTCTATTTGTATAAAAAATTTATTTATAGAAATAATGATAAACATCCAACATTATCCAACTATTTTAATATTATTATAACAAAAAGAACAATGAGATTGTTTCTCTTATGAGAAAAGTTGAAAGAGTTTGACGGGCTGCTACTATTCAATATAGTATACACAGACTAGTCAAAATATATAGAAGAAATTACACAGAAGGGGGGTTTGACGGAATTTTAAAGTTTTTTTCAATTTTATTAATGTTATTTTTGTGTTTTTATTCCAATTTTATGTATTTTCATAATTTTCAATTTTTTTTCAAATATTATATTTATTGTGTATTTAACACATTTTTTCATTTAATTGAGATAAAAAATGACAATTTTTACATTTTAAATATAAATTAAAAATTCATTTAACTTGTATAAGCAATATATTTATAGAGATAATGATAATATTAATGGTTCACAAACAAATAATAATGTTTAATTCTATATACTTTTTACATTTTGTAATAATAATATTAATGGTTCACAAACAAATATTTATAATGTCCCACAAACCTTTAGTTCACTACATAAAGTATCTAATATCAAGTCATATTATAAAAATTACAATAGAAATTTTCTAAAAAAAATACAACTAAAAATTATAATCAAATTACTCCATTAAAATTTAATAGCACCAAAAATTCAATATAAATGAAACTTCAACAGTATAACCTACAATAAAAATAAATACAGAAAATTTATATTTTTTAAAGTTTGAATTAAACATAAAAAAAATATAAAAATGTCATTTAGTGTGGTTGCGGCATGAAGATAAAAGGGAAGTACGAGTGTGGCAGTTGTCAAAGAAAAATTGGGCTGCAATTGGATATTAGGATTTAAAGGAGAGAATATAAATCTTATATATTCAATGTTTTTCTAATAATATTAAATATATTATAATTTTAATATATAAAACTATAAATATTTACTATTTATAAATTTCAAAATAATAATTTATATTTAACAATTTTTTACATTGTTGCAGTGATTATATTATAAATTTAAAAATATTATTTTAATAATATTAATTACATTTTTATAATGATTATATTCATAAAATATAAGAATTATGAATTTATAAATAATATATTAATCTTCTAATTATACAATATATTTTTATATAAATAAACATAAATTCACTTTTACTTTTTTTAATAAGATAATAATAAATGTAAAGATATATATGATAGATTAAAATTTAGAGAAAATTATGATTTCAAATTTATTTTATGAATATAAAAAATTAGTATAAATAAATATATATTTATAATATATATTATATATATACAAATTGTGCGGATTGCAGATTTAAATATAAAAAATTCAATCATATTCACAAATATACGGTTTGAAAAAAATACAAACTAACTCAATTCATTGAATTTTTTAAACTGCGGATTGATTACAGATTGGTTCGGATTGGTTTAGTTTGGGCGGTTTGTGAATATCCATAATTCTAAGGTAAGCAAACACCAACAAAGGGGATGGAAAAAAAAACACGTATAAGCAAAATTCAATCTAATACAAAATTAATGGAGCTGAATTCCTATAAATCCTTATCTAATTGTCCCAAAACATAGTTCTATCTCCCATCTTTATTTTCCTCCGATACAGAAAGATAGAATTGGGATAAATTTAGTTAGTTGGCCATTTGTTTGGTTTTAGCCCACAAAAATCCGAGAAAAAGCTGAGTAAGAAAAATAGCATGGAAAAAGAAAACCGGAACGATCAACAATTCATTCCAAAAATAAGTATACGATTGAAATTAAAACTTTAAACTTTACCTTTTATGATCGTGTTGATAACGTACTATAAAATAAAGAATAATAAATGAAGAAAAAAGAGAGAATATAAGAAGGAAGAAATAATATTTTTAATTAATTGTAACATCTATTTATAGATATAGAAATGTTATATAAATATAATTCTATTTGTATAAGAAATAGAATATAACATTATCCAATAATTTCAATATTATCGTAACAAAAAGAACAATGAGATTGTCTCTCTTATGAGAAAAGTTGAAGGGATTTGACGGGCTACTACTATTCAATATAGTTTACGCAGACTAGTCAAAATATAAAGAGGAAATTACATAGAAGGGGTTTGACGGGATTTTAAAGTTTTTTTCAATTTTATTGATATTATTTTCATGTTTTTGTTCCAATTTTATGTATTTTTATTTTTATCAATTTTTTTTCAAATATTATATTTATTGTGTATTCAACGCATTTTTTTATTTAATTGAGACAGAAAATGACCATTTTTACATTTTAAATATGAATTAAAAATTTATTTAACTTGTATGGTCACCAATTATCTTTATGTATGTATGTATTTATTTATTTTTAATTATTATTTATTAACTTACTTAGCAAAATAAATATAAAAATTTATATTTAATTAACTTAATTACTATAATAAACTTTAGATAAACTTTAGTTACCAAATAAAATATGTAAATTTGTATTTAATTAAAGTTATTTATTTTGCTAAACATTTGGCTATATTTTTTTGTAAACTTTATGTAAACTTTGGATAAACTTTAGGTAAACTTTGGGTATTCTTTGGTAAATATTTGATAAACTTTTTGGTAAACATTGGATAAATCTTGAGTAAAAATTGGGTATACATTTGGTAAGTTTTGGATAAACATCGAATAAATATCGGGTGAATAACTTTCATTAATTTTCTTGTATATATTAGGTAAATCCTGAGAATAATTTGAATAAAATTTAAGTAAATTTTGGATAAATCTTTTATGACTTCAATTTTTATTAATTTTTTTGGTAAATCTTGGTGAATTTTAAGTAAATCTTGTATAATTTCAACTTTCATTATTTTTTTTTGTATGTGTAAATTTTGGGTATAATTTAAGTAAATTTTTGATAAACTTTTTATAACTTCAATTTTCATGAATTTTGTAGTAAACTTTTTGTAAATTTCGGATAAACTTAGGATAACTTGTGGGTAAACTTTGTATAACTTTAATTTCCATTAATTTTCTGGTAAATATTGAGTATAATTTGAAAAAACCTTAATAAATATTTGATAAATCTTTTATAACTTCAATTTTTTTTAATTTTTTGGTAAATTTTGGATAAATATTAAATTTCAATATTTTTATAATTTTTTTAGCACTTTTAATATTGTTGGAAAAAAATTAGTGCTTTTTATATTTTTGAAAAAATTTTATGGACTAAATTTTAGTAATTATTTAGACATTTTTTTCTATTTTTTAAAAATCCCAAATATATATGGATCTTTCCAGTTGTCTTTTCGCTTCTAGATCAAAATTCCTCTTTCCACGCCAAAACAAGTGCCAAAATTTCTTGAAAGAAAACTAAAAACTTTTTTGTTTTCCAAATAAAAGGGCAATCAATCCTTCAATTTTGGCTATTTCCAATAATACATCTATTGGAATAGCATAAAAAAATGGTTTTACTCTCTCTCCATATGTAATTCAACTTTTAGTTTGATAGATTCTTAAGAGTATAAATGACAATTAGACTCATCTTTGTGTGGTGTCATGTCCAATGGAGTCGATTTTTTCATTATTTTTATATTCCATTTTGATTCCAAAATTTTTTGTGATAGGAACGAAATAGGAACAGTATACACATTTTCTGTCTCGATTCTCATTTCTATAATTTTATTTATATTTATGTATATAATAATTATTTATATTTTAACATAACTAATAATTTTAAAAATAATAGATATAACATTTATTTAATTTTTTATTTAAAAATTTATATAATTAACTAATTAATAAAAAGTAATAAAAATAAAAAATAATTTTAAATTAAAAATATAAAAATTAATGAAAATCGGGAATTGGATCGCATCTGTCAGGCGTGTGGAAAGAGATAAAAGAAAAATTTCCAGTCGAGAATGGAAGTGATACGGAAATCTTGGGATAAAGGTCAGGGATCGTGAGATGCGCGTGAATTTGGCCGGTAGCCACTCGAGCTAAAAGCTAATCAAGGAAATTGATTATACTGAAAAATATTTATATTCTCAGCGAGTTTTTACGGAAGCAGAATAACTAAAAAAACATTTATATAAGACGGAATTAGTTGTATCAGATATAGATACTCATTTTATTGCTCTATAAACGCAAGTACTAATTAAATTGTGGTTGAAAAGAATATTTTATTCCTGGAAAGTAGAAACCCTTCTCTGGAAATTCTATATAGCAACCAAAATTCTCAGAGCTGTCATGCATTGAATAGAAACTCTAGAAGATTTATGAAAAGGTAGGATTATGTGTGGACAGCTCAATCAAACATTGGAATTCATATATATTCACTCTTTTCAAGCTTTGAAAAGACACCGTCAAAAATATATATTTTGACCATTTTTATACACCAAAGCATCCTTCTGTTACAACTACATGCCTGCCTTAAACCTTGACGCGTATATATATATATATAGTTATATATACTAACCCTAAAACCATTATAAATTAAAATAGGATTTTTTATTTGTTAACATAGGTTATTTAATTGGATTAAATTAATTAGTTTTATAAATAGGTTGGGTGATCAATTTACACAGTGTGATTATATAAAAACCGTCTAAACACTAATTGTAATTAGTTCAATTGATACATCAATCATAAACTAGTTATATTGAATAGAAGTCTCAAATTCAATACTTAGTCTCGACAATATTTACCCAAAAAACAGTATAAACAGTGCCAACTAATTGTCAGCATGTGATCTTCCATCAGGAGAGGCGCAAGCCCCCAACATGTTGTTGGAGGCTTGAAAACAGTTAATATAGTTAGTGGCGGAGCCATGACTCCTAAATTAGAGAAATAAAAAGCTAGAAATTTAAGTTAAATGAGTAAAATAAATCTTAAAAAATAATATAAATTTATATATTATTATATATATTTTAAAATATTAAAGGACAATTGTTCAACCTTAAATCAATGTGCTCTGCCATTGAGTATGAGCTAACAATTAAACTATTTACAAATTAAAAATTGGGTAACGAAGAAGGCAAAGAAAGTTTCACCTTAAATGAAACCCTATTAATGCTGCAATTACATGTCTGGTTTGAGTGAGATACCATCCAATCCATTATCGTGGATACATAAATTATAATTGTAAAATTCAGAAGAAAATGGAGTTCATATTTGACTCAAAATTTTAAGTAACGAATTGAATTTCAAAAACATTTTATATATAGACTAAGAGTGTAATTAATCCTGCTGTGTTTGCATTTTTGGTGGAACATTATATTCGAAAAGATTATCATTTCGTCTCTTTGTGTCGTTTTATTTTTTTATTTATTTAATTTTCTAGTGAATGCATGAAGCTGTGGAATACTGTTTCTCATTTTATCTTGGAAATCTTTCAAAAATATCAAAAACTCCTAAAATATTACAATTTTAAAATCACCTAAAAAATATTACAAGAGTACCTGAATTTAGAAGTCACTCCAAAGTAAAAAAAAGTACAAATACAATATATTTTTGGTATACTTTGGTTCAGTATCCTTAGAAATACTTTAAGAATACTTTAGATATATCTTGAGATTATTTTGGAAATTTCTTGGATATACCTTAAGAAATCTTCTGGTATACTTTGAATATATCTTTAAAATATCATAGGAATTTTTGAAGAATATCTTAAGAATTTTTTAAAAATACCTTGAGTATACTTTAAAAATATTAAAGAAATTTTTTAAAAATTCTTTGAAAATACGTTAAATATACCTTACCATGTAATGATATCGAGATATGTATAAAAAGTAAAAAAAAAAAAAAACAAAGCAAAATTGAGTTTGAGGTCAGCTCAAATTTCTGAAATGATCATAGGTCAAATTTCTGAATTATATATATTAAATTCAGTCCTAATTACACAAATAAAATTAATCAATTAAATATAAAGAAATTAAGAATAATAATTTTTGAATGGCTGGAAACCTTTATTCAAAAATTTGTTTTACATATAAGAGAAGAGAAATCCAACAAAAGGAAACAAGAAGGGAGAATTCCATCAAACTAAAATTAATTCTTTTTGGCTATAAATATATAAACATCACAGTTCTTCACCAAACGATCAACAGCCCATAAATCTAATAGTTAAATCTTTTTTTCCCCTTTCCTTTTGATCATTCTCTTTAAGCAATCATGGGTGTTAATTCGTATGAATTGGTGTATCCCGTCTGTTAGGCTATTCAAGGCCTTAGCATGTCGTCTTCATAGCTGCTGCCCTTCTGCTTGATGTCGCCATTTAGATGAAGGGTCGAGACTCCATTCTCCGCTTCCTCAATAGAATAGGTGTGATGTTCTTCATCCAAGTTGCCTTTATAGATTATATTGACTTGCGAGATATGGTGAATAAATTTACAGTACAAAGTGGGCAGACGCCAGTTCTGAAAGTAAAAATTAAAAAATTACTTAAAAGGGAAATCGATTTTCGTGGGATTGAAAGGAAGAAAAAAGGATGGTTATTATGTAAATAAAATTTAAAAAGGGGTGCTTAATGAAATTTCCTCTTTTATCTTAGGTTATGAAAAGCGTCTATGGGCCAAGACATCACAAAAAAGAAGCCCAGATAATTGCTAAGAAAATATGGGCTCCTTTCTGTAATTCGACCTATCTCTAAATTTTTATTTTGAGAAATATTTTCTTCTAAAGAATCGAGGAAAATATTATATTCTAACAAATCAAATATTATTGTAATTGTATCTAAGTTGTGGCCGACCTTAGCTCAGTTGGTAGAGCGGAGGACTGTAGTTGATAAATGGCTATCCTTAGGTCGCTGGTTCGAATCCGGCAGGTCGGAATTTTCGTTAATTTCGATGGATTTTATTTTATTTCTCCTATTGTTATTGTTATCCCAAAAGAAGGAAAATATGGAAATCTGTAAATCGAATCACAATCTTGTGGACAGAAAATAGCTCAAAACAGCATAATCCGAAAATTAAAGAGGGTGGGGAAATGCGTATGAGACATGAGTGTGATAATTCATATGAATAACGCGTGATAAGTTTCTCAAACTCTTAATTTGACCATTTGCCAAACATAATTAATTGACCCAACACTCCCTTATTATTGCATTTTCAAGCGCATAGATTAGCCCCTACCAACTACCCCTCTCTCCCTCTTATCTCTCTCTTTACCTTCTTGATTGCTAAGAACCTCTCTCCTCCTTTTTAATTATTTGGGGTCCCCAAATTTAATGCATTTTCAATATCAGGTATCAAATTGAATTGCAATGGTTTGTGTCGATTGCAAATCCATTAATTATATGGATATTTTGCTAGCTTGCAATTTTGCAATTTTGCAATAAGAGAAAGAGAATTTCATTTAAACAAAATATTCCTAAGGATTCTACTTCTATTTTTTTATAATAATTTTAATTATTAATAGTAAAAATTAAAATTAATGTCAATTATAAATTTGAAAGTATAACTCAAATTTTGTTAATGTGATTGGAGGGGATAATTTGAAATTGCCATCCAATTTTATGAATGGAGCTACTTTTAGCAACCATAACAATGCTATATAGTCCAATTACTTGCATTAAAATATTAGTATTTTAATGTAAGTTAAGCAATATAAGTATATAGACTGATAAAATATTACTATATACTTCAATGCAGATTAAATATAAAATAATACAAAAGTAGGTGAGACAAATAATATTTTTATAGTAATAATAGGAATATGTAAACTGTTAGACTTGCATCCAAATTGAATCAATAATTTTTATTTAGGTAAGTTCACATATATTATATATATAATAGTTTTTAAGAATAAAGTTCATATATTAAAACCTTGTGGAGTACATGTTAAATTTAATGGGATAATTTCTTTGTCATAAATTGTGATATCTATACATCCTAAGAGGTTTGAATATGCTTGACAAAAGAAAACCTACCAATATAAATTATTAAAAGGAAAACAATGCATGAGAAGCCTGACAAATATCCCTCTCCTAATTACTCAAGGAGACCCATGAATGAGATTACAAGAGATTTAGTGGCCAAAAAAACGAGTGAAAGGTTGGTGGCGCAAATTAATGCATATGTCCTATTATATGGAATTTGTCACTCATAAGGATATGTATGTATGAGCAGAAGAGACAGCCAAGACTCAATAAATTCATCAATGATGAGAAGAAGACACATGACTAGCTGCCCATCTCCCATCAATATGGGCTAGCTACTGGATTCGTTGTTCACTTCAATTATATATATATATATATATATATACTGTCAAAATGTAAAGTAATATGTGGGGATTGTTTATTTGGATTGAGAGAATGTTGAAGCTCATGTACACGTGTGGTTCCTGGTTGGATCCAACTGGGTTTTTCATTGCATGGGCTCCACCCTCTGCCCACCCAACATATCAATTTCAATCTAAATTGTCTTATTCACTATCACATTTTCTTTTACCTAAAATACAAATTAATTTCTAAACTATATCCGATAAGAGTTATTTTCTTAATTTTGATTCGATACAAATAAATTCTTAAACTTTAAATTTGATACAATTACGTCTTTTACATATTAGATATCTGAAACCATAACTATTAATTCAATACAGTAAAGAGTGATATACTCTATATAATATAGCTTATGAATTAATTTATATTGAATTTAATATTTAAGAGCTTGAAAAGATTAATTTGCACATTTGCCTTTTCTTTTAAATTAAAGATTTAGTTGAAAACGTGATGGTTAATTCTAGGGTGAGCTAAAGAACTTCGTAGAGTTAGATGAGGCTCCACTAGATAATGGGATATCTATTTTTGGTAAGTAATAATTCTATATAGTGATTGCTTTCCTATATATTCATGTCGGTATCTTCTCATTAATCTTTTGCTAGTGAGAATTAGTATTAATTGATATGTAACTCCAACATTTAGCCTATTTTGATATAATACATAACTGTAGAAAATTCTTGCATGAGCTTGTATAAACTAAATTAATGAGAGAGTGACACTATCACGTGGACAAAACCAACTTCACAACTAGTATATTTTTTAGTAGTGCTACGTAAATTGAATCAAAATCATATTTATATTCACAAGTAATCATATAATTTAGTGGTTTTGGGACACATTAATTAATTAAATTCATTAGCAGATCACGGGGATAAGCCTTTGTTTTTTTAAAAAAAAAAAAGATATAAGCAATTTTATTTTGTTAATATTGGAGGTGGGCAATTTAAAGTTTATTGAGTTGAAAGCTGAACGAATAGGATTTGAGGAGGAACCAACATAAACGCAAGCGGAAAGAGACAGCCTACGCAATACAGCCACGTAGCTTAATAAATTTCCATTCAAAATGAGTCAAACAGTTATCGAATTTTTTCATTAATTATTTGATATTAGAAACTACTCCCTTTTTTCACATAATTAATATTTCTCACAGGTTAACAAGTTTCAATTTCTTCAAAAAGCTAAGAGAGAAAAAAAAATGTCCAATTTGGACTATTATTATAAGTATTTATACTTTATAATATGATCTTAATATATATGTCTTCCTCCAAATTTGATAAGATAATTAGTTAAAAATGATTTTAAATTTAACTCACTATAAAACTTAGTTTAATTAAACTAAAAGAATTTTACAACCTATTATAAGGAACATTATTATCTTATAACTAGTATAAGTGAAATATATTAATAATTATTGATTGAGAGACAACAATTACGTAAAATCATATTTATAAATAAATTTACAATTTAATTAAATAATAAGCTATTGATATTGCGAGGAAATAAAACGCTAATTTTTTTCAAAATTTTAAAGATATATATAGCTCGAATTTAAGACTTTTGATTAGGAAAAAAAAAAAATTACCATCGTATTTCACCATAAAAGTCGGTTTAAAATCAGAATACAAATCAAAACCCTGAAAAGTCGATGAATATTCCCAATCTTTCGCTATCGAGTCCACTCATCTCAACAAGACCATATATATATATATATATATATATATATATATATATATGTTTGAGACGACTCCGTCATTTGTGGGGTTCATTTTTTTGCCATTTCTCATAATTTAAACATTTATTAATATATTAAATAATAATTTATTAGTAGTATGACACTTTTTTTTAATTTATTTTTTAACTCTTGAATATTTTGAAGTAGGAAATTGTTGGTATATAATTAAAATATTAATTATCGTGATTAATGATATAATGTTTTTTTTTACAAGACTAATAATATAATGTTCATTTAATAATTTAAAATGTTACGAGAATATTAATGTTGTTAATTAAATAATATAAGTAACTAACTTATAATAAAAACTACATGCTAATTATAAATTTCTGGTTTTAGCTTAATTCAAATTACAAAAAATATTAAGATTAATTGCTAATCACATGTATATATGGTTAGGTTAACCGGAAAATTCTTCTATCGACAAAGTTTAAATATATCAAATCAATAAGAGTGTCATGTAGATAAAATTAATAACTTACATAATATTTTTTCATTGGTTTGATCTATATAAATTAATTTTATATAAAATTTTTTGATGTTTAACCATTTAATTATTAGCATATTCAGAGAAGAAAGGAGTAAGTCAATGAGAAATTTTTAGATAGATGGAATATATCATGTTATTCATAAACCAACTCAATCATATAATGACATGTATTTAATTATTTTATTTTTATTGATTGATATGAAGATAAAAAATAAAATAATTAAATATATGTTATTCTGTAATTAAATTAATCTAAAAATTTCTAGTAATCCGAGAATGTCTTTTGGGAAATTATGAAACAATGAACAGCCAAAAGCTACATAGTGATTAATTCTATTTCCATATACAGCAAAAAGGTCCGATATTAATTAACATCATAAAGAACTCTTAAATAATTTCATTAAGGCATATGTTCATTACCTTTTCACCTGTCCACATTTTAGGGAAAATAAAACCCATAATTTAATAATAAAATTACAAAGGGGTCAATGTCAAATTACAGCACAAACTACATAGTTTAAAACGGAATATTAAGTAATAAATTCCATTAAATGTTAGAATGAAAAATGACAAATTAAAGACGATATTATTCAGTGCAAACAAACCCAACGTTTGTCCCCAGAAGAGCCTTAAACTAATATTTTTGGAATTATTTTGAACAATAAAATTTTTCATTTTTTAATAAAATTTTCTCTCTTTTCTATACAGGTGTCGTTTTGAATTAGAGTTTTTGTTTCAAAATATTTAATATTATACAGTTATTTATAAATATTAATTATTTTTTTACCTATTATATCCTTATTTAAAACTCTCTCTTCAATTAATTATTGGTGGAATTAATTATTATAATCTAAGGGTAATAAAACATGTTATCTATGTCCTAAACACATTTTTTAATTATCGTGTGAAAACATTAAACAACATTTATTTAAGAATAGATAAATATTTTTTCGGCATGACTAAATATTTAAATTCAAAAGTTTACGACCCTGATTACAATATCAATATTATTAAGCAAAACTTATTTAAGAGATAGAGGGAGTAATTGACTCTTTTTTGGTATTGCACTTATATTAAGAAAATATTTAATAGACTTAATTATAGGAAGAAAAAAAATAAATAGGACTAAATTATTCCTCTATATAGATATATTCAAAATTGAAAAAAAAAGATAAAATTTTATAAAACTAACAAATATAAATAAAATTAACACAAACATAAAATGGAAAATAAAAAATTAATATTATATTAGATATATAAAAGTAACAATTAATTGATTTTTTTTTTCATTTGAAAAAGAAACAATTAATTTAAATTGGAGGTATTACATGATAATGCAACCAAAAGGAACATCATTATTACTCCTAAGCCTTAGGAAATTGCGGACCATTGATTTTCCATAAGGGTCCCTCTATAATTAGTGACATATCTTCATAATTTTTGCTATAAATAGGATCCACTTAGCCTCACACACCATGCACAAAAAAATTTCAAGGCCATTTAAATCTCTTGCAATCTGTGAGAAAATGTCGGCAAATGACATGGAAGGAGAAATGAAGAACAAGGGTATAGTCGATGCACTATACAAGGCATTAGCACAAGGGAAATCACAAGTGGCCGCCAAGTTAGTGGCAAGTGACCTAGAGTGGTGGTTCCATGGGCCGCCGCAATGCCAGCACATGATGAGAGTGCTGACGGGCGAGGCGAGCCACAAGGCGTTCAGGTTCGAGCCGAGAAGCATAGAGGGCATAGGGGATTGCGTGATCGCAGAAGGATGGGAGGGTGCGAATGTGTACTGGGTTCATGTGTGGACATTGAAGGATGGTGTTATTACACAGTTTAGAGAGTATTTTAATACGTGGCTAACTGTGAAGGGAATTAGGCCACACAATCCATGGGAAATTGGCCATGATAACCATACTTTGTGGCAGAGTCACCCTAGAGATCTCTTTAGCCGTTCCCTTCCTGGCCTTCTTCTGGCTATCTAGCTACTACCCATCCACAATTACTACTTTGTCTATATTATCTCTTTTAATCCATGTATATGTTGTTGTTTAAATTAAGTTTAACTATCAGATTAATACAAAAAGTTGTAATTATATATAAAATATTCAATTGACCTCTTTAGCTCTTAACAATCAGATGCTAAAATCTCTATAAATAGAGACTAAATTAATTTAAAATTGATAAATTAAGGGAGTCAATTGAATAAACTGATAGTTAAAGGAGTTAATTAAATAAATGTTTAGTTGAGTTACTAAGCTCAGACAGATTAAAATATGCTTTCTCCATTATTTTATATCTAAGTTCCATCACTTTGAGAAATGAGGATTTCCTCTTATGGAATTGACCTTATAAAAATATGCAAGATTGCGTTTAATTAAGGTACTTAATGAATATTGCATGCATGGTTAAGTACAAAAACATCCATGTGGGCAGCAAAGTACTCCCTCCATTCCGTCACTGGTATTTCACTTGGATTAAAAATCTTGCAAAACTAATTAATATAAATAAAATTAATATCGAGGATAAAATAGAAAAGAAATCATTAATGTTGCATTGGATATATAAAAGTAACAAATAATTGAAATTTTTTGGATTTAAATAAGAGACAATTAGTTTAGGATGGAGGTAGTAATATTTATGGCTATACAGAAGTCTACAATATGTAATTCCCTGATGTTGAGATATATGAAGTAATGGTGGGATGCTAGAATTTAAGCTGTTTAGTTCATATACAGATTGTTAGCTTTTGACAAAACAAAAATAAAACTTATAACAGCAGATATGATTTTGAGAGGAAATAGATCTGTATTATTGAACTTCTGAATACATAATAAAATAGGAAATATAATATTCTCCTAAAATCAAGATATATCATACCAATATATTCATGATGTCAAGCTATCAAACTTAAATGAAAATTAATTCCTAAAATCTTGGTCTGTTGATCAATTATTTTGAATTATAGCAATTAAGGTATATTCCAACAATCTTCTCCTTGCTTTAGTTGCTGGAATTATAGACATAAGCATTCATGATTTATGGGACATAAGTATGGTTGTGGACATAGACATAGGCATGATAATTTTGTTATCATAGTCATGGGCGTGATCATGGTTTTATTGTTCTTATTGCTTGAACATGACTATAAGAGAGTTAAAATAACTCTTGCTTGGACATGACTATAAGAGAGTTAAAATAACTCTTCCTCCTCTTGTTGGATATTCACTGCAATCTTGACTTCATTTTGTTGTTGAATTTTGTACACTTTCTCCATATAACTAATTTGGCCACATTTATTGCACTTGATATTTGGTCTCCACCAACATTTGTAATGTAGATGATTTGTCTTCTTACAACAAGGGTAAGTTGCATATTTCCCTTCCTTATTAAAAACTTCTTGTCTTTTCCACTTGAAATTTCAGCTTTTGCTTGAAGAGCACCCTCCACTAATTCTTCATTTCTCATCATTCTCCTTTACTTTTGAGCTTGCAATGCATTCATAAGTTCTGCCAATGATATGTTTGACAGATCCTTAGATTCTTATAATGAAGAAATTTTAGATTTATATTTTTTAGGCAAGGTTACAAGAATTTTTTGAACAATTCTTTCATCAGAAAAATCTTTACCAAGTAATCTCACCTTGTTTACTATTCCCAACAGCTTGTTAGAGTAGTCTTTGACGGTTTCTGTTTCCTTCATCTTCAACTTTTCAAACTCTCTAATCAGATTGAGTACTTTCACATTTTTAGTTCTCTCATTACCTTGATATTCCCTTTTGAGATATTCCCAAATATCCTTTGTTGACACCAAGTTCATAATTCTTGTAAAGATGGTGCTTGAGGCTGCACATAATAGGCAGGCTTTTGGTTTGGACTTCTTGATCTTTTTCTCTTTGTGATACTTAAGTTGAGCTATTGTTGGATTTGCAGGCAATGGAGGCACATTATAGTCTTCCTCTACAGTTTTCCAAAGGTCTAAAGCTTTAAGATGAACTGTCATTTTAACAGTCCAAACTTGATAATTGTTATAATATTCTCGATCTTTCATACATGCATTATCACATGCATTCCATTTAAACATGTTCATTTTATAAATGTTATTTACATGAAACACATGAATACATATGGATTTTGGCTTGAACGTGAGATGAGGTAGATTTGCTACAAGTCGGTTTATCGCAATAGGAACAAGTAACACGTGTCTAATTATAATTTAAATAAAAATGACAAGATATTAGAAATAAAATTAAAAAAAATAATTAAATTGATATAAATAAAATTTGACATAATTAAATTAATTAAAGTAGATATATGACTAGATAATCTTTTTGGCATTGACTAGGTACGTGTAAATATATAGAAAAAAAATAATAACAAATAAATAAATGAGTATATATATATATATATATATATTAACAAAATAAATAAACAATTAACAGTAAGGACATAAAAATAAAAGAGAAAGGAGAAAATGGGACTTGGCTTGAGTGGTTGCCTTATTAGGTAAAGTGGGTTATTTGGCTTTTCCTCCACCGAGAAGTCTCCTCATTTCTTTTCTTTCCCTCAAACTTTTTCTAGCAACTAATGAAGAAGAACTTGATCGCTTGTAAGTAGATTACTACTTTTTATTTGCTAAATTCAATTATGGTTGATAGGTTATGACTTAGAGTATGAAAACAGCTAAGTGGCTATGTTCAAAGATTCTAGAATTCTGTTTTTGTGCCAGAAATTAGGTATCCATTTTATTTATCTTAGGAATTGATTATGAAGAAGTACAAAACATTAAACTTATAGTTTTATGTCTTAGATCTATGAGTATATAAATATTTTTGCAAGATTTTGTGTCTATAAAAAGATATTGGCATCAGACTGAAACTGGTTCGGTTGTGGAATCTAGCTAAATCACTTGTTGTGTTGATTATCTTTTTATATGATAGAGTCAGTATTTCAGGAAACTTAACACAAAAAGTATTAGTTCTCTGTGTTAACTATCTATATAATAAATTTCATGACCAGATTATAGGTGATATTGAGTTATAGATAAGGGAATTATGTCTATTTTATAGTTTGAGCTATATGCTTAGTGCTCAATGCATATCCAGCCAATTATTTGTCCATTTTGAGCTCTTTATATATATAATATATAAATTGTCAAAATATCAAAGTTTTAGGTATATGTCTTAGCTAAATTTTGGTATAAATATCATCTTAATATGCTATGTATTTTGTGAAATATGACATTTATAAATTAAACTGGTTTGAATGCCAACCTTATTCTTGATCAGTCATAAGTACCCCAACATTTTAGGACCTTAGAGGCTGAATGGATGAAAGTTACTAAAAAATGTTCCATTTTAATATATTTATATTTTTACAAAGTTTCATAAAAATATGACTTATATGTTGTAAGATATGAATAAGTAAATTTAGTATCCTAAAACTGCCTAAGGGTAGAAATAGGGCCGAAAACAGAACATGAATAGAAATTGCACAAAAAATTACAAAATGCCCCAATTGCTCTGAATTTGTAAATGCTATAAATTTACATGTTATCTTTAATTAAAACAAAAATCATATAAATTAGACTAATATAGAAAAAGTTATAAATTTTTTAACTCATAAAGGTCACACTGTCAAAATGGTAAATCTAGTTTGTGGTCCAAATTATGCATATTTCAATTTGTTTAAATTTTATTAAGTTTATTTAGCTATCAATTGACCAAATATACATTCAATTAGCCTCACAACTTATTGGATACTCCCAAGGAAGTGAGACAATAAGTTAGATATTTAATATAAAAAAAATGTGAGTTTAATTATTAAACGATTTCTCTAGTATGTATATATTGTAAGCTACGTGCAATGTGACTCAACTTGCTTTTATGTGAATTATATGAATGATATGCTACGGCTAACGAGACTCTGTTGAATGTAAAGCATGTGTTTGTGTTACAAGTATGTATTTTCTTTGTATAAGGTAAATGTTAACTGAAATGTATAATGGTTAATGTAAATGTAATTGTTAAGTAATGATTGTTACAAATGCATATGCATATGAACTTAAAAGGCGTTGTGACAAAATAAATGACATTGTAAAGCAAAAGAAGAAGCCTATGGCCTAATAAATGTGCAAATGTTATAAATAATCAAGCTAGCTAGCAAATGACAAGTGTTCATATGGAAACTTGAGACAATATCTGTTTAGTTTGATCACAATAATAAGAAAATGACAAATCGTAAGCAAATGAAATATTTACGTGATTTAATATTATTTATATTCATATGATATTGATAAATCCAATGATATATAAAATGTATATGAATGGAAATTATTATTTGTAATTGTGAATTGCTAGGTACTTTATAAAGCTTTTGATAGTTATCCTCACTGAGTCACAACTCACCAAATTGCATCATTTTTCAGACAAAGAAGAGTAGTTAGCTTATTTTGGAGGTGCATATCACATACGAGATATGAATTACAAGTCACTGGCCGAGTCTCACTAATCTCTTTCCTTGCATTGCACATATGTATATAAATATGACATCTATATTTTGGATTGCATATCTGCATATGTATAAATATATTAAATGTACAATGATCTGTAAATATATATTTGGCCTTGAACTTATTACTTGAAATAATTGGATATAGCATCTGAATTATTAGCATATGTAATATGTTATGTTTACAGTCAAACTGTGATACTATGTCAAATTGTTAAATGTTGCATAATGATACCGTGATGTGATTCAAAAAAAAAAATTCTCTCATTGTAAATAAGATTATGTCCAATTCTCATATAATACACGATAACATAATATAAATATAAGTGATATTTATAGGTATAAGATGTTATAATTGTCGCTATCAAACATTGGTGGTGCAATTTGTCAGAAGTTTGTCTTTGATTCCATGTTGAAGGTTTATGCTTGTAGGTGTTATATATTTTGTTTTATTGTTTCTATTTGTGGGTTCACTCAACTCACGGATCCCTCAAAAAATTTGCTTTGATACCATTTTATTAGTTTTTGACAAAACAAACATAAAATTTATAATAGTGGATATGATTTGGAGATAAAATAGATGTGTTATTGAATCTCTAATTTTTTTTACAGCAAAACTCTTTATATAGAGCTAAATACATAATAGAAAAAGAAACATAATATTCTCCTAAAACCAAACCATATCATTTCAAAATATTTATAATATCAAGCTATCAAACTTAAATAAAAACTAATTCCTAAAATCTTGGTCTGTTGACCAATTATTCTGAATTCCTGCAATTAAGGCATATTCCAACACAGATGAACATAAAATTAGAAAAACAGATTTTATATACATATCAAATTATAGGAGGAAACCAGTCAGACTTTGATTGCTGATGGTGCCTTTGGTGAGTGGATTTAGCTGTCTTGTAACACTAAAGTTAATTTCTTTTTTCTTGGTTTAATTTTGTATGGAAACTGATTCAAGCTGCAGTTGTCTTAATTTATCAAAAGATCGAATGAATTATAGTTTTAAATTGCATTTATGGACTAATCAAACAGATAGAACTCGTGGAAAATTAATACAAATACAAGCTTCGTTGGGAGGCATAAGAATGCATGCAAAAAATTCAACAGATTGTCTAAAGTGAGAGCTAGCTAAAACAACTTGAGCATTTCTCTGCAAATGCTCAGTAGTATCAATATTGCCTTCGTGTATTTTGTTTGGTAAGTTCTCTTTGTAATGACGGAAAAGCTGGCGGTTTCATACAATTGTCAGCATCTTTTGAAAATCTGGTTGGACTTGGAAAGTAATCAGCTCCAAGCATGGACAGCCTTGGGCTGTTCTGTGATGGAGAAGTTGGGTTATATCTAAACTCAGCTACTCCATCATGCGGTAAAGGGGATAGTACAGTAGGCTGGTTATTCTGTTGTTTCCTGCAAAACTTGTCCTCCACAACATCATAGAAGTCAGCTGTTCGGACTTCTTGAGCGAGAGAACACCAACAGCAGAAAAGCCATTGGGTGCAATCTGCAATAGCAGGCTTCCCAAAGCAAGCATTATTTGCCGGCAAATTGAATCTTTTTCTCATCTGAATCCTCCAAAAGCCACCATAGAGCAGACCGAACAGACAAAGCACTACACCGGTCAATCCTAGAGCCTCCCTCACAGCCTCATTGTCAATATTGACGGCTGCCAAGTTGAAGATCCAAAAAGGAGCAATGCAAAGCAGCAGGAAAGTGGCAATATGAACATACATGTTTCCAAATCCAAGTCTTTCCATGTTCCATCCCAACACACAAAAGCTGCAAAAAAGTGAAAGGTATGCTATGGTAATGTTCTCCCAAATGTCAAATAATCCCCCTCTCCACACAGGTGCATGCTCCACAATCCTCTGTTCGCTTCTTGATGCAAACGAAAATCTCTTCATTGACATTCTGTGGCTGGAACAACCCTTGCCACTGGTGAGAGTTTTATCCTGTGCTTCTTCGTCGAGTTCAGAGTCATAATCCTTCCCAAGAGGGCTTATAATAGAATAGATTCCTGCAATTGCTGGAGCAGCAATTGCAATGGAAAGACAGATACCAACACCTACGGCTGGTCTTTCGGATCTTCTGAATCCCAAATTAAGGCTGCATAAAGCATACTGAGCAAAGCAATTTATGTGGAGCAAAACAACCACCACCATCATATGAGCCCATTCGTGTGGCTTGTAAGTGCCATTTTTGCAGTAAATTTTTCTGAGTGTTGTTATGTCCTTTGAACTCCATCTACACAGAAGCACAAGGTGGTGGAACCTCTTTGGGTGTTGGTACAGGCACATAAGAGTAAAGAGAGCATTAATTATTTGATTATTCACCTCAAACCAGGCATCTCTCTGTGACTTCTTTGGCAGGGCAGTGTTTAACATTCCAGTCATTACTAGAAAAAGGATTGCTCCCGAGACTGCAACACAACTTATCCATAAAAATAGAGCCATGTTAAAGGGATTCTTGATCCAGTTTCTGAAGATGTTCCAAAATGATCCCCAATCAATTTTCTGAGCCACGATTATATTGAAGTGTTTTCGAAAACCTTGGCTCGTGGAAGAAGGCACACAACGCGATATTTCATCTCTTTCCTCAGCAAGCTGCCTGAATTTAGCCGATGGAGAAGGTAACGTGCCATCAGATTTGAATTTCAGTATATTCAGTCTCGCAGGAATTACTTTCAACTTGTCAAGCTTCCTTATAATATGATTGGCATTGCCTAGCAGTGCCTTTCGAGAAGTTGAAATGTCAAGATCAGCATCCTTGCCATTATAATCCTCAATACCATTTTGAGTCAGATTTACAGGATAGTCTTCCTTAACATCTGCTAATCCTTCTCCATCACTATTTAGAGCCATTTTATCTCAAAACCTAATCTTTCTTAAATTTTATGGGTTCCAGTAGTCCTAAACTTACAAGTCCGAAAGGGGCTGTGGTACCTTATGATGCCTGCTAGTTGTGAAATCTTGAATTGTCATCACAGAATTTGTAAAACCATGGAACTGATTACTCTGAAAGAGCTCTGCAAAGACTATTTCATAACCACAGGTAATATACTGAAGTAATTAGTAAATGTCTAGGCTAATAACAATGAAGTACGAACAATGAGCACCTTATTCAGTATTCAAGCTCAACCCAATAAACGAGATGTTAGCATTTAATGAACCAAGAGAGACATAAAAAGAGAAAACCAAGTCTCCATAAAAATCTAGAATCCTGCCTGACCATAACTAGAAAGTTCAATGTTTCTCTTGGAATGGGAATCAGATTCAAAATGCAGTATCCAAATTAAACACATGAAGGTAGAAATAAAAGAAACTGAGATTGGAGAAAGAGTTATTCTTCTTTGTTTTCTTAAAACCATATGAGGAAAAAAAAAGTGTCAAGACGCAAAACCCACATAGAAGCCGGGGGAATGAAGCCGTCAACAATCATTTCAGTTCCTATATTGGTGTCAAAATCTCAAAAAGCAAGAAAGTAGAAGGCCTGTGCTCTCATTTTTTCACTAAAAATTCAAAACAAACCCACCAAGAAGAAACAATTCAAAATCACAGAATTATTAAAAAGGAGAAGAAAAAAAGAAAAAGAATGCGAACGACGATTACACTGCACCAAGTTAACAAAGAATAAACACGACATATCGAAACAAGTTTCCTGATATAGAAAAATTCAGAAGAGGGAAAATCAATCTAACTAGAAACTTAAAAAGATAACACAAAACGGAGAGCAGATAACTAAATCTCTTCAAAAATCAACAAAACTAGCAGTGCTGAAGAGTTCTTACCGGAGAAAAGAGAGGCGTCGTTGCTGGCTGCCCACTGCCCACGAAGAAAGAAAAAGAACAATAACAAAAAAAGAACAAAACTTTACCAAGTCCGCCTGTCCAATTACAAGTGGCAAGGCCAGATTTTCCAAAATTGAAAATTAAAAAACAGTATCTAATGATTCTGATTTCTGATATACAGAATTTTCAAAAAAACGTTGCCGCCGTCTAAACTTGAATAATGAAAATGCTTTCCCATTTTAAAATTAGTCAACATTACTTTTTCAAACTTCCTCAAATAAAATATATTCAATCATCTCTCTAAACTATTATTTTTATTTCAATTTATTACCCTAATTATCAATTTCATTTAATTGACTCCTTTAATTATTAACGTACAACTAATTTAATCTTTTATTGAATAAACATATAACATTTAATTAATGATAATAGGGGAGTCAATTGGATAAATTTTCAGTCATATATATAAAACATCTAATATTTAATCAATGATAATTTATTGAATAAACTATAAAGTTTACATTTTTCTCAAAATATTGAATAAAATTTTGAATTGAGAGACTAAAATAGTTCAAAAAAAGTTAAGAAAATAAAATTTTAATTAAGGATCTTTTAAAGAATTATGAAACTTAATTGCATGAATTTATAAAATTCATAGGCGAAATTTTGTTTTTCTTCCACTTGATTTCAATACGAAATGTGAAATCTTCGTGAGTTTTTTCTTAATTTTTTCATTGTTGTCGGATAATTTGACATAGTTTCTAGAAGTCCCAAAATTCCATGTTTTTTCTACGCTGCTTTTGCTGATCAATTTGAAAGAAAATATATAGGGATATATATGGCAAGAATTATAGAAGCTGTATACTCCAATTTTCTATTTATTTAAAATAACAATATCATACTCAATCTTTTCATTCTAATTAAATAATTATAGATATAATAAGTTATTTTTAGGCTAAATTACAAAAAAAAATTATGAACTTTATACTTTATTACAGTTATATTCAATTTTTTAAAAATTTAAATTTAATTATATGTACTTTAAGTTTTGTAACAAATCTTGTTTCGAGTGGATTAGACCTTACTCCAAACTTATGTGGTGATGACCTAAAAAATAAAAAATGTTAAAAATAATGTGACATATATAGTGGATCTGATGTGGAAAAAAATTACCATATGCATAAAAATTATATCGTTTTACACAGTCCAAAATCAAATTTGAAATTTTTTATGCTTGAAGCAATCAATTTTGAATACGTTTATGTGGCAATCATAATTTATAACTATCTAATATTGAAAATAAGTTCACAAAATCTACAAATAAAAATTTCAAATTGAATTTTGAACTGTACCAAATGGCTCCCTTTTAGTGCAAATGGTCACATGATAATTTTTTTTTATATAAGATCTACTATGTATACTATATTATATTTAAATATTTTTTATATTTTTTCATGTTATCGCTATATAGGTTCAGAGTGAGGTCCAGTCCATTCAAAGCAAAATTTGTTATAAAACTCAAAATACATATAATTAAATTCAAATTTTTAAAAAATTGAATATAATTGTGATAAAATGTCAAGTTTATGATTTTTTTTTTTTTTGTAATTTACTCTTATTTTTATCATATAAAAAAGAATAATAAGATGCATTAGAAAAATAGAATTAGAATAACCACGCACTACATACAAAGTTTTGTTTGATTCTAATGATGCATTATAAATCCAATTGACAGATCATAAATGAGCTGTAAGACCCACCAATTAAGAAGTCTTAAAAATTCATACAACATAAATTATTTTTAACCCAAATGCCCTTGTATTTGAGCACTTGGGTGGCAATGCAAACAAATCACAGATTGCTTGATTAACAACATAAATGTTTTTCCCTTCCATTCTAATTCATAACCATATTCATAATTATAAGATTCAGCAATTCCAGAAACTGTACATGCACTGCGTCCAAAACATGGGTTATTATGGAACAAAACAACATTCTACATATTCCTCTCCGATGCCAAGTGGAGCAACGTGCGAAAGAATCGGTGAGGATACAACGGAGGTTGCTCTGCTAGTGCCTGTAACAAAGCAACATCCAACTTCAAGTGGCAAGCGGATAAAATGATGCATCATTCCAATTCCGATAGCGATTTACTAAACTTGCACACAAGATATCACATCGAAACAATTTCCATTTTGTGCTGATTGTTTAATCAATTACTACTCGCACCATTAAACTCGTACAAAGATAATTCAATTCCCATCAAATGCTCAGGCATAGTTATGTTACCGCACTGCATTGTAGTAATTACCTGATGAATCAGGAGTACAGTGGAAGAAGGGAGGCAATTTGATCCAAACCCGCAGTTTTCACCCTGAATCCGTTATGAATGGAGCAGATTTTTTAACTTTTAACTGGGATAGGATCGGATTTCAGGGCAACCCCAAATAACATTTGCTTAAATTTTGCTTGAAATATGATATATAAAAGGAAAAAAAATTTACTTCACCACAAAAAAGGGAAAAGATATATAGATATATATATATATATATAGGTGTAAGTCTTTAAACTTAAAGATTACACTTGTAAGTGTGGTTTGGGAAGAAAAGGAAAGAGATGTAAAGGAGGAAGAAGGACAAGGGAACCCAACACCAAATCCGACCTTAGGGAGAAATCTAAAGGGATTTTGGTATGTTTTACATTACTTTGCCTTCTTTGATCTTTGATTTTCTTTGATTCCTCCTCCTTTCAAAAAGAAACTCAAAAATCTACCTAGAGTTGGGGGTTTATGACCGAAATGAGGAAGAGTATAGCAAGATCTTGTGATTTAAAAAGTTAATCCATGTATAAAAGAGTAATCACGAACCTTTGACCTAGTTTGGAAACACATCTTGGGTGATAACCATGGAATCTAGGGTTTATAGATTTGATTTATAGTTTTTATACAAGCAAAATTATTGATGAGTAAATATTTGTGTTAGGAATTCCTTAAGACCTTTGAGGCAACTACCAAGGAGGTAGATGAGCTTAATTTTGGTAAAGTATTAATAGAGATTTGAGGTTTGTATACAATAATACCCCTTACAATTATGATATGATTGAAACACATATGTGTGATTAGCATATGAATGTTGAATTTAATAAGCCTTGAGCTTGAACTATAAATGCTAAAAAAGTATATTAAATGTGATGAAGCCTTAAAAGCATGAATATGTGAATTAAAAAAGGGTTGTGCCCTTTGTGTATGATATGGTAGTTAAAAACCTTGTAGGTAATTAATGAGCAAATGATTGGCTTCAAGCCAAGGCAACGTAGTTGTTGAATGTTGTAGACGAGTATGGTACTTGACTAAACAATAGAAAGATACTTATGCGCTTTGTGTTAAAATATCTGTATTTTGATTAACATGAAAATTAGATATGAATTGTTTGACATGCCTCCTAGGGTTGAACAGTACCGTATCTCCCTAAATTCCTTAAGCTTGAATACCCTGAGAGCAAGAGCTTTAAAGATCAACATGTAATACCCAAAGAGTTTATGTTTCTTTCAGATACAAGATGATATGCTTGTTACCTAGAGTGGACAAAGCATAACCGGACGAATGTTATTATGATGTGATTGTTTTGAACTTGTAATGTGAATGGAAATATGAATTTGGATATTTATCATAATTTACATGTTTGATATGCATTGTTAATTATTGTATACCACTAAGCGATTACTTAGTGTATGAGTGCTTGTTATCTCTCACGTAGATGGAGAGTTTTAACCTGAAGAGCTGTAGAAGACACAGAACCCAAAGACTAGAGTCTACATTGTGCTACAGGGTACACGTCACATAGTGAACTTTTGTAAAGTCTTCTTATGTTTTGTATATGTCAACTTATATTTAAACATTAAGCTTTTGTATTTTATGGCTCTTTTAAGGGCTAAACACTGTTGTAACCTCATTTTGTTAACTTACATATTTTGGATGAAATCTTGTATGGCTTTAATGATTTGTTTTAAGTTAGACATCCTAACCATGATGCACATATTGATTTTTGAAAAGTTTTAAAATATCTACATTTCATATCGACGTCCAGTAACATATCTTCATATGAGTTGGGAATAAATCCCAGCTATATATAACGGTGTTACAAATCCCTTCTATTGTAGATGACGATGAAAATGCATAATTGATTCCCTGCCCTACTGATGATGAGATTGTTAGAAGTGTGCCCAAAAGGCAATCTCCTCAGACACGTAGTGTATACATTAATAAAGATATGCTTTCATTATATTAATATTCATTAGCATATGAATTGATATAGATCTTAAATTGATTACTGAAAGTCCATGATATGAAACATAGCATGAAGAAAATCATGATAATGAGATTCCTATCATGTGTAATTATATTAGTATCTAAATTATCCTTAGTCATATGATCAACAAGACGAGATATTGTTGATCTGGATAGACTAATACATATTATACTCCTTGATTGGATCAAGCAGTAAATCTCATAAGCTGTGAGCATGAGATGTTCAAAGTTAATATGTGGATGTTTGCTAAGAGTAGTCAAGTACATTGGATGACCTACTATGAGACAATCATATGGATTATCTATTCAAATGTCAATGATAGTCTCATAATAGCAATGTTGCATGTATCCTTAGACTTAAGGTACTCAAGGATATCTTAGATATTGATTATGTGCTTTGAGTCCATTCCTTATTGCCTTATAGAGGTCGCTCATAGGGTGGTAATTGGGTATAACTTAAGTTATTCGAAGGTAATTGGGTAGCCAACAGAGGATTCACCGCTCCTGATATAGAGAGAGTATACACATGGCCTCTTGTTGGGATCATTACTCGAGAATCTCTAGTTAGAGTGGAAACATCTAGAAGATGGTCTTCAGTAACATGTCTAATAGAGTAATAAGTCATAAGGACAAGATTTAACATCACTTTGGCTAGGTGTGATATAGTCAGTCTAGTGGAAATTGACACATAGTCCATACTCTAAATCGAGTGGGGTATAGTATGGTGAAATGACGAATTGCATATATTATTGTCTATGAAAAGGTTCGTAGTCAAACCACTGACTTTCCGGTTAATTGGGAGTCATGATGTGTTGCTAGATACCGCTCATGACTTGCTTAAATTAATTGATAATTTAAGTGATCGTTATAACCGAGAACCTAACGGGTCACATGCTTTGGAGATGTGAAAAATGAGTAAAATGGATTTGGATAGGATTCAAAAATATGAGAGAATTATTTCTAGTCGGATCGTAATAAGATCGCGGGAAAAAAATCTATTGGGGGTTGATGGGCTCGCATGGGCCTGGCAGGCTAGCTGGGCCTGCCCTGCAGGCCTAGGTGGGTTGATGCGCGTATTTGATTTTTTTTTTATCTAAAAGACCCCAAAAGACATAAAATAGACAAGGAAAATTTTTTTAGGAGAAAAAAAATTTTGGAGACAACAAGAAAAAAGCTAAAGAGTTTAATTTTTCCTCTCAAGGAACATACTCATTGCTAGCACTTTGAGGTATGTTCAAGTTATATCTCTAGTAGTTTCATCCTCTCATCTTCGCGTAAATATTGTTAGAGACAATCCGATATTGGATTGTTGTGATTTGCTATAATCCCAACAAAGTGAGAAGTTGAAGAAAAATCGAGAAATTATAAAGGTATAATTTCTGAATTTTCTTTTGTTAAATTAGTTTTAATTGGCACAAATAGAATCTTTTAATTCGGATTTTGATTTTTTTTTTACGCTGCTACTTTATATATGAGATATATATTCAAAACCCAACAGAGATTCTATCTGCTGTTCGTAGCATGGATGCTCAAAGTTCACCGGATCCATATGGGTATACAGGTTCTTTTTATAGAGCTTGTTGGGATATCATTGTAGATGATGTTTTTCAATCGGTAAAGCATTTTTTTTTTCTCCATGGCTCTATATCACTAGCTTCAATTCGAGCGCTATAGCGCTTTTGCCTAAAGTTTCTGAGGCAAACTTAGTAGAGCAATATAGACCAATAACAATGAGAAATTTTTGTTTCAAAATATTTACTAAAATCTTAGCTGAACGGTTATCTATTGTGGCAGCAAGAATTATCTCAGCTAATCAATTTGGGTTCATTAAAAACAGAAGCATATCGCATTGTATTGCAATGGCGTTAGAGGGATTTAATGTTCTTCATAAACAATGTTATGGTGGAAATATGGTGTTAAAAATTGACATCCATAAAGCATTTAATACGTTAGATTGGAATTTCATGCTTGATGTGCTGAAAGCTTTTTAATTTAAAATTTCGAGATTGGATTTTGGAGATATTTTCGTCAACTAGGCTCTTAATCATAATTAATGGGGACATGAAGGGTTATTTTTCTTGCTCTAGAGGAGTACGGCAAGGGGATCCATTATTGCCTACTCTCTTTTGTCTTGCAGAGGATTTTCTTAGCAGAAAGCTCAGTCAATTAATTGATAACGACATTAAGGAAACTATGACTTACACTAGGGGAGTTTCTTTCCCTTCTCATCTTTTATTTGCAGACGATATTTTGATTTTTGCCCATGCATCAATGAAAAATATTCTCTCTATTGCTAATGTGTTTGAAATGTAAGGTAATATGTCAGGCCAAAGACTTAGTTGGGAAAAATCTAATATTTTCTTTGGTAAATCGGTTACACTCTATCGGGCCAACGGATTGAAGGATACAGAAGGTATGGAGATTGGACAGCTTCCTTTCAACTATCTTGGAGTTCTTATTTTTGCAGGAGCACCAAAGAAAAAATGGTTGTAGCTTGTTGCAGATAAAATTCTCAACAAATTTCAAGCTTGGAAGGGATCTTGTCTCTCAATGGTAGGTAGATTGACTTTAATTCAATCAGTGTCGATGAGTTCATTCATTCTTTTATGGTGTATATATGGCCTAAGTTATTGTTGAAAAAAAAATGGAAAGAGGGATACGAAACTTCTTGTGGACGAGAAATATAGATGACAAGAAACTTGTTACTATTCCTTGGAAAAATTGTTGCAAGTCGAAGAAACTAAGTGGATTGGACATTAAGCAACTTGAGGAACTCAATTTTACTCTACTGGGAAAATTGGCCTGGACGTTGATTATTAAAAAATCTTGTCCTTTAAGTATTTTAAGGCCGTGTATTTTTAATACTGTGGGTTTGCCAAGAGCATCTCCTATTACATCTACTATATAGAGTTCCATTAAGAATTCTTATTATGAGTTTAAGCAATCAATAAAATGGTACATTGGGAATCAAACAACTTTGCATTTTTGGACCGAGGAGTGGATTCAACCAACTCTAGCTGACCAAATGCAAATATCAATGGGATCTTCTGTTGATATGACAGTAAAAGTTTCGGACTATTCGCACAATAGAGTATGGAATTCACCCGAAAGGATTCCAACAGCCATACGGGAGGAAATCAATAAAGTATCACCTCTTTACGAAAATGATGATGTTTGTACTTGGATTCATGCAATAGATGGCAAATATTTAGTAAAGTCAATGTTGAAGCATAGGCAAGGGAATTTAAATAGGGATACAGATCGGATTTGTCAATTTTTTTAGAAAGAAATTTTGCCTCCATCTAGATCAATGTTTGTATGGAGAGCATATCTAGGCTATCTGCCCATTCATGATAACATGATGCGAAAAGGAATAAATATAGTATCAATGTGTGTTTTTTGTAGATTAGCCGCTGAAACAATAGACCACCTATTCAGTACTTGCCCTTTTGTGTAGCAGTTGTGGACGACTGTTTCGAGTCTTTTTCAACAAATGGTGAATGCTAATGGTGGATTAGATTATTTGTTGTGTGAAGCTTCAAAAGTTCATTTCAGCACACAATTGCAAGCATTTTGGACCACTGTCATAGTAAGTACGATTTGGCTTATTTGGCATAAAAGAAATCTAATTATTTTCCAGGGAGAATCGATAAGCCTTTATCAAACTTTATGGTCCATTTGGCATTTGATAAAAGAGTGTGACTATTTAAAACAAGGAACTATGTATAATTTCATGGAAGAGTTTTTCATCCTTAACACTTTGAGGGTGCATGGAAGACCATCTAAAGCTCCCAAAATTTATAGTATCATTTAGTGGCCACCTCCATCGAATTGGATTAAAATAAACACGGATGGATCTACATTTGGATGTCTAGAAATTTCAGGTGCAGGAGGCATTTTTAGAAATAAAATGGGTTATGTAATTGGAGTTTTTGTCATTCATTTGGGTGTAGGTCATGTTTTTCTAGCGAAGTTACATGCTGCTATATTCAGGATTAATAAGGCTTCGGAACATGGAAGAAATATTTAGTTGGAGTGTGATTCAAGCTTTGTCATAGAAATTTTCAATAAGATGAAACAAGACGTGCCATGGTGCCTACGACAACAATGGTCAAGATGTTTGCATTTGATGAATAGCATGCATGTAGTAAGCTCACATATATATTGTGAAGGCAACAAAGTAGCGGATCAATTAGCAAAGTGTGGGGCGACAACAGGGAGTAATCAGGATCAGAAGGCAATCTTTGTATGCTAATTATTGTGGTAGTGAGAGTTTTCGTTTTGTTTTATCCTTTGAGATAGATAAACTTTGATGTATTTTCTTTTCTTTTCAATAATATTCTGAATCCAGGTATGTGATGCGAACGCTAAAGTTATGCCAACTTAGTTGGAATAATCAGATGCGTTGCTAATTTCTGTTCCCAACTTTAAAAAAAATATAGTTTATATTATAATTAAGATACTTAATATTCAATCAGTGTTAATTAATTAAGAGAATACTTTGAATAAATTTTCTAACTGATAAATTTAATTATAAATATGTTTGTTTTTCACATTATTTTAATTTTGGTTAGACACACCACAAAGTAATCTCTTCCTGACTTTAATCAGTACTTTTGCGAGCTTCATATTAATATCTCCCATCAATTGAATTTTGCATATCGAATTGGTTAAATTACGTCCAATACCATTCTTAACACTTATATCTATGGAGTGGTTGATATAGTATAGGTTAAGAGTTTGAGACTTTGAGCTACACATAAAATTCAATTAGTTTTAGAATCTGCCTGTAACTGTGTGAAACGTAAATGTGATAATTGAAAATTAAACTAATATGGCCTTCAAGTAGTGAGATAAGATAATAGAGATTATTTCTCTTTTAATCAAAGATTTTGAGTCAAGCATTAATTATGAAACACATTTTAAATTTACTTTATTAATGGATTGTAGATAGGGATGACAATTTGTTTCTAATCTGTGGTGTTCCGTCCCGATCCAACCCCAAACGGATGGATTTTTTCGTCTAATATATGTTCCACCCCTACTCCGAAGTTTTTTGTATCGAGAACGGGACGAGAACAATATATATGATCTCCGCCCCGATAATTTTATTTATATTTATATTTTAATATAATTAATAAATTTAAAAATAATGAAATAAGAATATAGCATTTATTTAAAGTAAAAAATATTTTTTATTTAAAAATTATATAATTAACTAATTAATTAAAATAAAAAATAATTTTAAATATTGAAAAAAATAAAAAATATATTATAAAAATCGGAAGTCGGATCAGGTCGAGGATCCCTATTAGATGTGGGAATAGGGACAAAAAAATTTTCTCCATCAAAGATCGGAGAGGGAGTTTTGAGGATGGAGAAATTCGCTCCAAACCCGTCCCGTTGCCACTCCTAATTGTAAAATACTGGATGGTTAAAGAAAATGGCAAACTAAAGATATGTCCGGCCCTTGTAATTGTCATTTTGTCCATTTGATCTTTATTTTTTGTCCAAATTTCTCTTATATTTCGTTTTTGTTACACTTTACCTCTTTAAAATTCAAATTTCATTATAATATGTTCCTTAATTGGTGCATGAAATATGCATTTATATATTTTCCTAGCATGTCAAGTTATTACATGGTAGTTGAATGTGTTATATTTTTAATTTTTAAGAAAAAAATGGACCAAAAATAAAATATAAAGAGCAACTTTAATAAAAAATTATCAAGAGGGTAAAATAATAAAAATGAACAATTACAAAAGACTAGGTGTATCTTATGCAAAAAAAATTTTACCCTAACATGACTTTTATATATATATAGTTCTACTAGGGTCTCAAATATGATACCTATGCCATTAGGGCACATGCCCTTAACTATATATTTAAATAAATATGAGATAATATTTTTAATTCCACATGCTAAATTAAAATATTCATAAAGATAATTTTTGTCAGGGTTAATTTTATTTATGATTACTGAATTTTACTTTTATTGAAATAAAATCACAAAAAAATTTTTCGTTCTAAAAAAGTCACTCAATTATGTTTTCATTTTACTAAAATCACTTAAAGCTAATTTTTCAATTTAGATAACCAGAAAGTTGACGTGATAACGGAAGTCTGATATGGCAGCCAAAAACAAAACTAGAATCATATAATTAGAGGGGCAAAAAGAAATTTTATATAGGATTGGAGGGGTGAAATATATATTTTTAAAGAATTTTATTGAATTTTTTAATATTTAAATTATATATATATGAATTTTTTTGGACTTGGGGGCCTTGGCCACTGCTGGCCCTCCCTTCCCTTCGCCCATAATGACAGCTAAAGTGTCGCAGAAATTGATTTGAACTGATTTTAGTAAAATGAAATATATATTTTAATTTTTTTTTGATAAAAAAATTATTTTATAATTTACTGCAATAAAAATAAAGTTCAATGATCGTATATAAAATTAATCCATCTGTATTGTAACCTCCAACTTTTAGTAGTTACCTAATTAAACAGTCTACCCAAAGGAATTAAGGGAAAGGAATGAGATAGTTATTAGATTTCATGACCTGAACATGATATAACCATGACGGAACTAATTAATCTCAACTATCCACATTTCAGGGCAGATTATGCGAATTTTGTTTCCAATATCTGTAATCAATGAATCAAATATTTATCTTTCTCAAAAGAAAACAATAATAGTAAATCACAATATCAAAAAGATTATGCTACTTATAAAAAAACGATTTGTTTAATCTTAAAACCGGCCAAGAACAAATTAAATCATAATTCAAACCAAATTAATTAAAATTTTAATTATCAAGATAATTAATTAGTATTGATAAGAATTCAAGCGAGGATTGTGGGGTAAAGTGCTTTGATTAGGATCTTAATAATTGAAATTTTACACTGTTTTAGTCAGTCGTTGAACAAGGTCAACTTGTCCCCAAGTGAGACAGAATTGTATTATTCGTGCAACACTGTGATTTGATTGTGTAGGGCATACAACCGATCAAGTCCTTCATTCTAATCTAGTAAGGCCTATATGAATGAATAAATAAATATAAACAGTTGGTTGATTTTTTTTTTTTTTTTCAAAAAACCCTATATCAGAATTCGTACAGGTTTATTAAAGGGTATAGGATTTTAAAGTGTTTCATGATTCGAATATGAGATTACTATTTGATGCCGAAGATATTTTTATCATTTCATTCCATCCATTTGAAGTTTATTAGATATATTTTTAATATATAAATATGATATCTTTTTTGTAATTCAATACGAATCTCAATAGATTATGAATTAGATCTATTTTTAATATATAAATATGATAATTCAATATAAATCCTAATAGATTATGAATTATATAACAGATATAATAGTGATCCTTTTACGTTCATTATAAAAAAGTGATACACACCCATCAATATTAGTATATTACAAAAAGACTTTTAAACTCAAAACATCCCATAGTTCACATAATAAAGTATCAACCGAGCCACCCTTATAAATATGATATCGTGTAACAGTGGAGAAGTATGAAATTTCACTTCACAATACAAAACCCATTTCAAGTTAATGAATATATATATATATATTTCAAATTTCTTTAGCTTATAACAGAGTAGAAATATATCCCAATTAAATAAGTTAAGCATGCATTATTATACATCTGCCTCCACTACAAATAGTTTTTGTGGCAATGAGTGATATTTCCATTACGCCAAATACAATCTAATGACACCTTTACCCACTTCCAAGCTGTCTCCTTCCTTTTCCTCTTTATAAATTCTTAATTAATTTTGGGGAGCACCAAGGTAATTAACTTTACAACTCTCCCTCTCTTTTTCACATGATAATTAGTAAATAATTTCTTTGAGAAAATGACGTCAAGTATAGCCTGGAAATTGACATCTCTAAAATTAAAAGCTTTGCGAATTAAATGCAAATTTCTTTTCATTATGGGTATTAAATTATTAATATATAATTAGGTGATTTACTTACATCTCCATCAATGCGCTAAGTGGAGTGGAATGCCAGGTCAATCTGTGATTTCTTAAGCGCAAGAGTACAATACCAGCCAGCCACAAAGTAATAACTAATATATGTGGGTGCATGCTCCATAACAATAACAATTTATCAGTTTTATTTTTAAATAATAATTTATATTCGCTTGGTGTTAAATAAATTATAATTGCTCTTTTAAGTTTGAGATGCCATGGTGGATTTTTTTTTAATTAAAAGTTTTGTTTTCAAATTTTAAGTATAAAATACCTTTGAATATAAATTCATATCAGTCCACAACTCAATAGATTAAATAAAATTTTTAAGAATTGACTAAATAAAAATTTAATCAAAATATATTATATAATGCAATAACTTATTTGTCTTGTAATTTAATTAATTCATAAAATATTTTTTTTGGTGTAATCACATGTTTTTTTATTTATTTTTACTTACACAACTAATTCTGTTTAGAATTTAATCACAATTAAAGCTTTTTATTCCTTCCTAAAAATATATTTAGTGGAATTTAAATTTAAGAGTTATTCCAAATAAACACGGTTAAATTCAAAATCTAATTGGTGACACTAGCTAATATTTGGTTTGGGTAAAATTTTTAATTTGTCTAAGCATAGGGCTCAATATATAAATTTGATAAAAAGACATATTTGGGGGGACCTAGTCGGAATCAAGAAGCATAAAAGGCCATTTTCAATTTCTATCTGCCTCTTTCTATCTTTTTAAATTATTACCCTCATGTTTTTATTGTGCATTAATGGACCTCACATTTGCTGGGATTAGGTGCTTCCTATTTATTGTTTTCTTATAGGCCCCTCAAGATTTCCTCAATCCTTCTGATGAGTACATGGATGTCTACTCATATTAATAGATTGATAATTGTATCTACGATAGAAAATTTTTTTTCTTTTAATTAAAAATTTTAAATACGAACTCTTAATACTAAGCATCATTTAAATTTTATATTCTGCCCTTTCAGTTTAGTATTGTCACAAATTTCTGATTGATGTCATATTTAATTTAACCTTTTACTTAGTTTCGTGAAAATTAAAATTTTGGTTTCTTTAAAAGCTGTATGAATTTTTTAAATTATTTTTGTCGAAACAAATAATAAATTATTTCATAAGATAATTATTTGTTTATTCTTTATCAAGAATATGACATGTTTGCGTACGTCAGTTTAATTATAATGTCTGTGCGATGATAAATGTAGTTATAATTAAATATAATTAAGGTTGATATTTGTCATGGAAAGAATACCAAGTCAAGAAGTCAAACATGATTTTCCACCGTTGAAATTTGAAAATAAAATCAAATTAGTGTTATAAGACAAGAAAAGCATCTATGAGACTATGACTTGCAGGGGTTTGCTCGATGCAAAAGAAAAAATGGAGTCCACTTGAAGGCGGAGTGGGGCTAGTAAAAATGACAATCAATGCAATCATGATTCCCCATTTTCAGAATTTCATTTTTGATATATATATATCCCCCCACCTCTTTCACATCAATCATCAAATTAATTACAACCATCTACCCATTTTTAACATTCTTTGTGTATTCTAAAAAAAAAACCCTTTCATGTATATATAAATAAATAAAATTTTATTATGATTTAATTCATAATAAATAGAGTCTAAGCAAGAAAAATTGAAAATTATATCCCCACAATGCCAACACCCCCCCGGCCCCTCTTTTTTTTTTTTTTTCTTCCCTGATTTTTAATTAAAGCCAATAATTTGTTTTTTTTTTAAATGTCAAATGGTTAAATAATAACGAAAAAATGATTTTACATTAAAAAAAATTCAAATTATTAACTTCTACCCTCAATACATTTCTAAAAATATGCATAAGAAGAAAAAAAACAATTAACTTTGAGTAAATATTGTAATTGAACCCAATTTATATACAATTGGGTGATGAAAATTAAATTTTTATAATTCCTACAGGTATGATCGTGGGATGTATAACTGACAATAATCTGCTGTTACATATAAACCAAAGACAATCCTAATTTTAAGTAATTTATGTCGTAGTGATTTCTTATTTTAGCAAAACAAATTTTGTTTCAGAAGTTTGAGACAGCAAAATCATTTTGATTACGACACAGGAAATGAGAAAAATATGTATATATAGTTGCATGTTCAGTGGCGCGCAGTCGTCCTGGGTTATGTATTCATGATAGAAACTACTCTCCAATAACACAGTGGCTCAATGAATATGTCTCATTCCCTCGCTGGAGATCTACAACTTAATTTATTTTCTCTTTCTTTTGGTTGTGATATTTTTATCTTAATTATTATTTATCTTTTATTTTGCTTAATTACATGTTTAAAATTTGTAACATGCATGCATCCAACTTGCTTTATATCAATTATAATATTATGTAAAAATGCCATTATATTAATTAATTATACGAAAACTTGTTTATTAGTAATTAATTAGCTATATGCTGATCTTTTCTCAATATTTTTTATTTATCAATTTAAAATTTTGGATTGAAGTAAAAAAATGGAATGGAAAAAAAAAAGAAAAGAAAGAAAATTATTCAATAGAATTAAGTATAGCACAAGTACTTATGTCGTACAGTACACTATATATATAATTTTTGTTAGATAGAAAAACAATATAAAAGGCAGATACTTACATATATAAGATATCAATTTCTTTCAGGTATTCCAAATTGTGCAGGAAATGATATAATGATGGTGAAATGCAGATCACCGATCTGAATATGGTTCAGTACTATATGCTCATCAATTAGGAGAGGTGTGGTTGAGAGAGACTAAAGTAGGGTTTTAGCTGTTATTTGGAAAAATAGTATATTAACTTAAGATCTTGAGTCTAAAATTTTAAGTAGGCATGCGGCATATTTCGCCTCTTTCAATAGTTTAAATTTGAAATGTTGCTTAATTTTTTTTTTTGTCCACTTTTCTATCTGGAATTTGATTTTTTTTTGTTCATATTACTCTTTTTTTTGTTTGTAAAAATTTGCATGTGCCCCGTAACGCCGACATGATAAGAAAAATATTTGATTCGGTCAATAGTGTCATATTAGCATCACTGGGCTGCATGTATATTTTTACAAATTTTACAAGGGATAATATGAACCAAAAATAAATTGTGGATGACAAAATGTACCAAAAATATAGAAGGCAAAATAACAAATTTAGACAATTGCGATCCCTTATGAAGTGTAACATCCTCGACTTTTCCACACGCATTACATTTGGACATATTCATTTTATATATATTATTCATATGAAACACATGCATACGTAAGAATTTTAGCTAAACGTATTCATGAGATAGACTTGACACGGGTCGGTTTATCGCAATAGGACCAAGTCGTACGTGTCTAATTATAATTTAAATAAGGACACAAGATATTGAAAATGAAATTTAATAAATGATTACTTTTGAAATAAAGGAAATTTAGCATAGTTATATTAAAGTAGACAATTTGACTACATAGTATTTTGGCACTAAGTATTTGTAATTATG
>CATIWF010028579.1:0-13441 GCA_949630135.1 Balakata baccata
TATATATATATATATATATATATATATATATATATATATATATATATATATATATATATATATATATTAGTTGGTTGTTAGGTGGTTTTCTTCAAATTAAAGTATACTCTCTTAATCTACAACCTTTTTTTTTTATTTCCCGGTTCATTCTATTTTTATGCACTTTTATATATCCTTGTAATTTTTTTTAAAGAAATTTTAATGGTCCTTTTTATTTTCCAAATTCACTTTTCCATACTTTCGGAAAGTGGAGCTATAATTGAGGACAAAAACTTTACCTCAATTCTCAAGTGCATTTCTCCTTGGAATATCCTTTGCTTTCAAAGCACCACAAAGACTTTGCTATCAAATTTTTGATAGACACCTTTAACCGAGCACCATTTTTATAAAAAAAAAAAAGAAAAAAAAAGACAAAATGATGCAAATAAATACTTTCTCCAATTGACGCTAAATTTAATATAAAAAATGACGTTTGTTACAGTAAAACACTATAATTAGCGTGAAATATAGCCACATCATCACTGGTCTTTTTTATATATATATATATATGTTAAGAAGATGAAGAAAAAGGAAAGAGAAAACGTAAAATTGGAAGGGCTGCTCTCTGCTGGAGGAAGAAGCAATGGAATTTAGGGTTGAAATCTGAAGATAGTGTTAAAGAAGATGGTGTAGGGTTGAAATTGGTAGACGGTGAGAAAATAATGAAGAAAATGGGCTACAGTAATATATTCACTGTTTTTATTTTTTTTAAAAACTGGTGGCCATTAAAAATGGTGGGCCTTTAAAAAAACACTAAAATTTATTTTTTAAATTTGATGAGTGGGAAAATATATATAGAATATTCTTTATGATGTTAAAATAGTATTATGAATTAGAGATAAATTTATACTAAAATGGTATTCTAGGTTACAAATGGCCTTAGTTTGAAATTACAATTTCTTTTTACAATTTTCTGAAATTACAATTTCTCACTCAAATTTTGTGAAGAAACTCAAATTCTAAGTAAACATAAATATTGATTCAATACACTTGGGCCACGCAAACACATTAGTTGTTGTATTAATATTAAAAAATTTTAATATGTTAATAGTAAATATAAGGAAATAACTAGTAGGTAGATTATGCATATCATATTATCTATAGATTAATCCAATTAATTATTAACATTTATGCATATTATATTTACATTAATTAATGAAAATAAATCAATTAAATGCATGTCAATAAACGATTATATTAGTGTATAAATAATATAATAAATATAGTTTATACAAAAATTTATCTTCATATGTACAGTTTAGAGCATATTGGATCTCTTAATAAATGAAAAAAAAAAATCTAATTTATATAATATTTACAGGAACCCGCAGATAAAGAAAACGGTATTTGATACTAATTTCATATTTATGTCTTTTTTTTTTTCCTGAAAAACAATATATACGTAAATTATAAGAATGCAAATATAAATGTGGTAGTGGCTACTCTAATTTCTTTTCCCTTAGGAGGCATAATAGATCGTTATCCATTAACACACACCACAAAATATATTAAATTCTTACCAATTTTAATGAATGTCAGCTAGAAAACTTAAACTCGATATCACTCACAATTAAATTACTCTTGACAGTGACCACCCTAATTAAGACATGAAAGAGTATGTTAATTTCATTGAAGGTTACTATACTTTCTTCGATAACTTACACAAAATAACTTTAAATTTTATTTTTTCTCATAAAAATTATTTTTAACAATTTTCCCATTGAATTGATGATGTGAATAACGACGTGGTGCTACAATTTTTTGAATTTATTGATCTAATATATATATAGATGATAATGTGACATATTATATGTCAGCATTCCAATGCGATGTCATCAGCAATTCGATGAAAAAATTGTCATAAGTGATTCTTATAAAAAAAAATAAAGTACAGTAATTTTAATTGAAAAAATTAAAAAAATATATTTTATATAAATTATCAAAAATATAATAATTATTAGTGAAATTAACCCATGAAAGCATGTTATAGGAAATAAATTGTGGTGGGGGGCATAGGGCTCCCCGTACCAACAAAATTGACTACTGGTTGGGATTGGGTTTTGGGTTGGTAGATCTCATCAATGACTGCCCTCAAAATTTATAGAGGATATCATCTTTTTTCTTTATGTTACTTTTGAACACGTAAAAAGAATTTTTATTTTTTATTTTTTATTTTTTTTCTCACTCTTTCTTCACCAATCAATGGAAAAATGAATGTTAGAGAGTATTTAAAAAAAAAAGAAAAGTATTATTAGCTAGCATTCCTCATTATACACATATAAAATGAAAGAAAGCATTGCATTTATTATGAAATTTTGTATTTATAGGCATGCCTCTATATATATTCAAGTGGGCTACCAATTTGCATTCTTTGATTGTTTTTGGTCCACTTTTTTTTTTTTCTTTTTTTTTCATTTTTCCTTCTGCTGAATCCTGAATCAAATCTTGTACATTGTCCCACATGATCAAATGAAAATTTGAGATCTTGTTTAGCATGTATATATAAATTTCAATTTCGGAATTCATTTTTTTGGTGTAGGATAATAAATTATTAGAAAATATTAATAAACATTTTTTTTTTCATATCTGAATACAGAAAGAAAAAAATATATTTTGCATGCTAAAAGATTTCATCCTTTTTCCCATTTTTCACAAAAAAAAAAAAAAAATGCTTGTCTCACCTAATTTTATATTATTTTCTATCTAATATGCATTAAAATATTTATAATTACTAATCCATTTATATTATTTAATAATATTTTAATACAGATAAAATAAAATAGTACAAAATAAATTAGATTATATAGCATAATTGTTTCAAAAATAAGAGTTCAGTTTCCTCCGGCTTCAAGTTGAAGCCTTTTTAAACAGAAGCCCCCAGGCATGAGGGAAATGAGGAGTTAGCTTTAATAACTTTGGTGACGTCAACTTTGTAAAATTAATTTCATAAATAATTTGTTTATATAAACTCCAAAAAAATATTTTATTTTCAATAGTAAGATGGAGTAATTCAATATGCTGACATTTGTGTTGGTATTGGGTTTGACCAAACTTATCCAGAAAGCTTAGTTACTTGATAATTACTTAAAAAAAGTGAGTTATTGGAAAGAATTGCTGATCAAGAATGAAAGTAACTCATATCCTCTCCCCCCCTCCCCAAAAAAAAAAGGAAAGTAACTAACTGGATAGTGAAAGTGTACGTGTAATAAAGAAGAGTGGATATATAAATTGAGTTTTCTTTTTCAAGACAACAAAATATACAATTTTCATTCTTTAAACCATAAAAGTAAAAATATGCCTTTTTTTTTCCGGTCTTTATATGATATGCCAATATATCGATATGCTCGTATATTAACTAGTGAAAGAATATATGTATACATATTAACTATTAAATAACTATTTTATGATCTGAACAATTCGCTGATGCATCGCTACATTTGACATATTGTAGCACGAGTCTTTTCTTTTTATTTTCATTCAATTTACAAGTTGAATTGAAGAGGGAAACTGGGCATTATTTAAAAATAAAAATAGCTGAAGTGAAATCTGAAGACTTAAAAAAATTTGTGCTTCTGCAGAAAGTGGTCAAGCTCTGAGGTTGCTTTAATCTTTTTCCCTTTTTTTTTTTTTTTTCTGTTCTTCCAAACAAACAAAAAGAATTGAATTAAAAAAACAATCCCATGTTCTTGAAAAAGAAAAGGAAAAAAGAGACTTTTTTTATTGAAAAAAAAAAAAGCTTGAAAATATATCTTGTTTAGACTTTTATAGAGAGAGAGAGTTGAGAGCTGTTGGGGTTGGGGTTGGGGTTGGAATGTGTATATAAAAAGGCTGCCATGAGGAACCAAAATCTCATACATTCATTCGTTAATTCTCTTATATCAAATTGATCCCTTTTTCCTCTTCTCGTTCTGAAAATATCCCCAGCTATCATCTCTGCTTCAGTGTTGCTTTCTCTTCAGCTAGTGAAAGCCAATACAACACTTGTTCCTTTTAGGTGATTTAATTAATTTAAAATAACATTAACATTAATAAAGTTATCATTTTTATGCTTATTCTTCTTCTTCAGGCTCTGTTATGTTCTGCTGCATTGAGTAGTTTTATTTCATTTTTCATTCTTTAAATGTTGAAAAATTAATGATGAAAGAAATATTAAATACTAAATAGGTGGTGCAAAGAACAAAAAACAAAGGGAAAGAAAATGAAGTACGTTTCGGTGACTGGAGGAGTCGTGAGCGGACTGGGCAAAGGTGTGACTGCAAGTAGCATCGGCCTTCTTCTTAAAGCTTGTGGCCTTCGTGTTACTTCCATCAAAATAGGTCTCTTCTCTTTTCTTTCCCTTCAATTTTTCTTCAAAAAAAAAAAAGTTACTTTCTTCCATCAAAATAGGTCTCTTCTCTTTTCTTTCCCTTCAATTTTTCTTCAAAAAGAAAAGTTACTTTCTTTAAGTTGAGATTGTAAGAAAAATTTAAAATAATATAAGAAAATAAAACTCTTGATTAACAATCCTGCTACCAGTAGTGGGTTGTTTGCAATTCATATCACAACTTATTTTCCTACCAGCAAAAGAAAAGTTTTTTTTTTCCTTTTCTTCTTCCTCTCTATCATCTTCCCCATCTTCACTTTCTTTGTTGTAAGAAAATCTTGATTTTTACTTTCCATGCAGTTGTTAGTTCTTTTTTTTTTTTTTTTTTTCAGATGGGGTATTTTTAGTTTTTTTTTTTATTTAATCTTTTATGTGATATTCTAATCAAAAACTAAATATCTTGTCATACAATCATTTTTAATTAGATTGATCGTTTCAAACTAAAGCTTCATAGCTGAAAAATATGTTTGTTGAAATTTATCAAATCAGATCCTTACTTGAACACCGATGCTGGGACAATGTCACCTTTTGAACATGGGGAAGTTTTTGTCTTAGATGATGGCGGCGAGGTAGAATTTTTCTTCCCTTCTTTTCAAAAGTCTATTTCATAGGGCAACTTGCATATCTACATGGTCATGCCTCTGGACCAGATTGTGATAGATCATAATTTTTATAAGATTAAAAACTAATAATAAGTTATAGATAACAGAACTAAAAAAAATTTAGAGATTTCTGAATAATCTAACAAGGGAAGAAAATAACTTATATTTGTTGTTTGAAAGGTGGACCTGGACCTTGGAAATTATGAAAGATTCCTGGACATCAAATTGACAAGAGACAACAATATCACTACTGGAAAAATTTATCAGGCAAGTTGCTTAATTTGCAAATATAATGTTTATTAAGCATCTGCTACTAGAGATACTAGAAAGATTATGTTTGCTCAAGTCATTTTTTTCTTTTCCTTTTGCATTATAGGCTGTTATTGATAAGGAAAGAAGGGGAGATTATTTGGGAAAAACTGTTCAGGTATTCCTCCACTGATAAAAAAATCTATAATATTATCTTATTGCTTGTAAAATAGAGTTAAATGCATTTAATCCATCCATTCTGTATGTTCTTGCGATCTGTAGGTTGTTCCTCATATCACAGATGCCATTCAAGAATGGATTGAACGTGTAGCGATGATACCTGTTGATGGATTGCCTGGTCCTGCTGATGTTTGTGTTATTGAATTGGGTGGCACTATAGGTATTTTGACGGCAATAATCTTGATCAATGGGTATCAGGAGCCATTTTCTATGTTTTCTTTCTCTAACATGCAATTTTTCTTTTCTGCTTGCAGGAGATATCGAGTCCATGCCATTCGTTGAGGCTCTAGGGCAGTTCTCATATCGTGTGGGTAAGAAAATTCCCTATGCAACTTCGTATGATGAAATTTAGATGCCTTTTCTCTATATTTATGTGTATATATCTTGTATTAAATTAGCTTCTTCTTGCCAATGTTATCTGTCGCAGGAGCTGGTAATTTTTGCTTGATTCATGTGAGCCTTGTACCTGTTCTGAATGTTGTTGGTGAACAGGTACACTAGTTAGAAAAGTCATCTTGTTTACCTAGGAATATGAATTTCATTAAGATTTATGACCAGAGCGCAAAATGTATACTCTTCACAGAAAACAAAACCAACTCAGCATAGTGTTCGTGGACTAAGAGGTTTAGGCTTGACACCTAACATCTTAGCTTGTCGCAGCACATCGGTATCTCTCTCTACCTTAGATGCATACAACGATACAATTACTTATGCAGAGTTCATATATTAAATGTGAATCCTTTCTACAGGTACTTGATGAGAATGTAAAGCAAAAACTCTCTCAATTTTGCCATGTCCCGGTATGTTGATTTGAGCCTTAGAGGCATAAACATTCTCTTTTTTTTTTTTTTTATGAATCGTACTTGAGAATTTTGAGTCATCTATATGCAAGATTATTAAATTTAAGACCCTATCATATGTTTCTGCAGTTAGAAAATATCATCACTCTTTATGATGTTCCCAACATTTGGCACATTCCTTTACTTTTAAGAGTAAGTACTCTCTTAGGACTTCATTTCCTTAATTATACTCCATTTCTTACAATCAATATGAAAATATTTTTTTCTTCTCAATCAGGATCAGAAGGCTCATGAAGCAATCTTGAGAGTTCTGAATATTCATGCTTCGGAGCCTATGTTAAAGGAATGGACTTCAAGGGCTGATATCTGTGACATGTTGCATGAACAGGTGTGTTTGAATCAGGATAAATTCAAATGTTGACTTCTCAGAAATTTCTTCATGTTTTTAATAAGAGATCATCTTTGCAAACTATGAATTAATATAGGTCCGAGTAGCCATGGTGGGGAAGTATACAGATCTTTCAGATTCCTATCTATCAGTAATAAAGGTGTGCTATCCACCATCACTTGAAAAACTTACTATTTCTTATATTCTTGCACTGGAGTACTTTAGTTATCTGTTGAGTTCTATTAGTATGGCATAACAACTAACAGTTGTTATATGGTTGGCATTTGGCAGGCTCTTCTGCATGCATCTGTTGCATGCCGAAAGAAACTTGTTGTGGATTGGGTTGCAGCTTGTGACCTTGAGGATGCCACGTTAAAAGAGGTATTTTATTCATAGTCCTGATATTGTGGTTAAATTACCATGTTTTGCGTTCACATCTTAAAAAATTGAGTGCTTTCCCTGCAGAATCCTGATGCTTACAAGCTTGCATGGAAGTTGTTAAAGGTTCGTGTGGCCTAATGGCACTAACTCAGCTTGTTTAAATTGCTATCTTTTGCTCTTATCCTTCTTAATACGTGGTAGCCTTTTAGATAGCCAATCTGACCAAGATTCTATCTTCAGGGTGCAGATGGCATACTTGTTCCAGGAGGGTTTGGTGACAGAGGTGTGAAAGGAAAAATTCTTGCAGCCAAGTTTGCAAGAGAGAATAGAATTCCATATCTTGGTATTTGTCTGGGAATGCAAATTGCAGTCATTGAATTCGCAAGATCTGTTCTTGGTTTACAAGATGCTAACAGCACAGAATTTGATCCTAAGACCAAAAATCCGTGTGTCATATTTATGCCTGAGGTATTGTTTTCTTTTGAGTTAAAACTGACATGAAATCCAATTGAATGTCCAGCTTGACTGCTAATATATTATTTGTGCTTTTTCGACAGGGCTCGAAAACCCACATGGGAGGCACAATGCGCGTCGGGTCAAGGAGGACTTATTTCCAAGGCATGGATTGCAAATCTGCAAAATTGTAAGTAATATGAATTGGCTTGATGAGAAATTCTTCTAGCCATATACTATTAATATGAAAAATTAAAAAACACGTTTTACTTGCATGAATCAGAATATGAAGCTCATATATTAATACTGGAGATTTACTTTGAATATGTTAAGGCTTCTAATCCTTTCCCTTATGGATTCTATCAGATATGGGAACAAAAATTTCATTGATGAAAGACATAGGCATAGATATGAGGTATGGTGAATGAAGATTTACATGTTCGTCTTGCAAGTTGCTGTACTTTATTCAGAGTTATTGAAGCATTCTTATGCAGGTTAATCCCGATATTGTTGCTCGCCTGGAGGATGCTGGGCTTTTATTTACTGGCAAAGATGAAACTGGTCAACGCATGGAAGTATGTTTTGCGTTTTCTATATTGTTTGAGTTGTATGCATCTGATGGTGCTTATAAGTAAATTTTGGCATATTGGTCTGACAGATTGTTGAACTGCCGACTCATCCTTACTACATTGGTGTTCAATTCCATCCTGAATTTAAATCAAGACCTGGAAAACCTTCTCCATTGTTCTCAGGTATTTCAGTCGCCATCATATCATATGTTCTGCTAATTATATATTTTGAAACCTACTGCTGCTTCATTTCCACTATATGCTGATTCCAGAACTGCTAGACCTATAAATATTTGTGCTTCTTTAGGTATATTTGATAATTTTAGTAATACATTGTCAACTAAATGCAGGCTTGATAGCAGCAGCATGTGGGCAGTTAGATTCTCTCTTCCAAAGCCATAAGGTTCCCAATGGGATAAGCAATGGCATCCCAATACATAAAGTAAATGTTTGCCAAAATGGAAATGTGGCCAAGTTTGCAAAAATTGCAGCAGATGGTATTTATACCAACTACAACGGCGTGCATTATTAGCCTGTTACTGCATTTTGCCACATGGACTATTTTTATCTTCAGCAATACTTGTTCCGCTGGTGTTTTCGTAGTTATCACAGCATAGGATTGCTTTGTACAGTGATTTGAGTATGGTTAGGTGTCTTTAGCTTCCTCAGTGAGAGATCATGAATTCGAACAGAGCTGGTTCCTGGTCTTTTAAACGGGAGAGCCTGTTGTAATTTACACTTGTACCTTACTTTCTGCTATGTTTTCCAGAAGGTGAAGCTTTTAACGTTGTTTCTGCAACAACAATTGATTGAAACTTGGAGAGCCCTTTCATTTATTTCTATTCATCACCATTTTCATTTCTTCTAGATTACTGGGCAAGTGTATAAGAGACAGCAAGACTAAGATGAAACAAATTGAATGATTACCGGTTCTATATAGCTGAGCATTATTCAAAGAACTAAAGCATACAATATTGCTTCCAGAAAGATGAATGAATTATGGAGTTGGATAACCTATCAAACACAGATCTCGTGGTAATAATACTTGAGGGCATAATCAAATATCTTCACATATAAATTAAGCATTTAATAAACAAAAGTAAAGAATGAAATATCTCGACATAGAAACCATCAATCCATCGAACCAGATTAGCTCCACCCATGAATAGCTATCTGATTCGATAGAAGACCGAAAGTAAACATGAATATATCAATATAATTATTTTTGAGATAATTAACATAAGAAATGAGGTATCTTATAGACATTATTAAAAAATTTATATATAGTTTGTTAAAATTTAGTCACTCGAAAAAAAAAATTCAAAATTTTCATTACAGTATAAACAAATTAAACAGCAAATTCCTGTCATGGAATAGAGCCACAAGGCTTCCATTGCCTCACATTTTCAATTAAAAAATTTGGGACCTTAGTAGACCATAATGTCAAATCTGGGAAATTTCCAGTCAAAGCAAGGTAATTTGCACCTTGTGTTTCAGGCATTCGCTTCCAGCTTACCTGTTTCAACCACATATTAAATGCTGCCTCAACATCTATTCACTCATCATATGCAGAAAGACAAAATTTTAGTTAGTGGGGGGCTCATGCTTAGCGAATGATGAACCCTCCAGAAGTTTATGGCTATAGGCCAACAATGTAGTTAAGTTGCTCATAGCTTTGTCAGTTAACTTTTTTAGTACTTAAACACTGTTAAAGATGAACCCACCAAATCATTACAATGTTATCAGAAAAATCTTGCATATCCAATTTGCTATATTGCACGCATGTATGAAACTAGTCAATTTGGAAATGATAATAATTGGTACTTGAAATGGTTTGCAATATCTTGAGGGTGCATCATTGCAAATCGAAGTGAATTTTACAAATGTTTAAAATGAAAACACGTGGCTTCTTTTTCTCTTATAAGATTGCAATAATTTACTTAGAAATGGCAAAGTTAACCAGCAATTTGTGTAATATGGTTGCACAGTAACTTTCTATTTAGTCTTTGCATAAGATTGTGTCATTCACAGGCCTGTTTTCGGATGATGAATAAAATTTTGTTTGGGTGCAAGAGTCCAAGTTCTGAGTCTCTTTCATTAGTTGGTTTTAGAGCCAGGTATTAATCTAGACTCTCTTTCTCACACAATTTATGTAATGCGTGCATTATATCTATCTAAGGTATGCACTTTATGCTTGGAACTTCATATTTTACAAAAACAGGTATTGAACCCTTGGTGTTTTAGTTATTTCAAGGTACTATAACTTAAAAAGGTTAAGAAATTGAGGAAATATCATACTTGTCCAGGAAAGGCTTCAGTTAATGCCTTGATGGTAGAATTTTCAACCCAGCTGCCGTCAACTGATTTAGGAAGGACTATGCCATCTGCATAATCTGATTTTTCATTGATGCCACCACAGTTCACCATAAAGCGTCCATTTGGCATCAATCTATCATTCAATTCCAACCAAGTCGCAACCTGTCAATCACATTCATGAAATATGTAAACAGGCACAGAATATACAAAAGTACGATCATAACAGTCAAGTGCTTGCCTTGTACCACAAGAGGCCAGGCATAGAGTACATACAAATGCCACCATAATTCCAGTCGCTTGTCAAAATTAAGAAAAAAAGTGTCAGGATTTAGCTATTTTATTACATATTCCAATTCAGTTCTGTTTCCAATTTGGATTTCAAACCAAGAAGGACCATGAATTTCAACTACTTCATGTTGGTCAAAAAATTTCCTACTGTTTCCCAATCGTTGAGGATATCCTTTAGTCTCTACCATTGCCATCAACTTATACCAGAAATATTAACTTCTTTTTATGAAGAAAAAGAACAAGAAAAATTCCATTCGATAATCTTGTTTAACACCACATTGATTGATTCTCAGAAGTAGACATGTAATGGTACAAACATACATCTTCTAGGGTAGGCATCTTTTTATGGAACACAATTTTTTTATATCTCTTTGTTATTTATTTTCCATTTAAGGTGTATTCTTTCATTGCTAGGACAAAAAGTGCACTGCAAGAATCAATAATAGTTGGACTAGAACTTTGGCACACGAGCATTTATTGCATATGAACATCAAGAGTTTAACATTCAAACTCTTACATATAGAAAAATGAGATCAAAAATTAAATTCTAAAAGTATTAGAAAATTAAGCTGCAAATCTTTATTTGCTTATGAATGTCATGAGTTTAATATTCAAACCCTTACATAAAGAAAAATAAGATCAAATTAAGTTCTAAAAGTACTAGAAAATCAAGCCGCAAAACTTGGCACCTATATTTAAGGTGAGGACATACCTCTTGTAAAGGTTGCAAAACCTTTCCTTCACAAAACAAGTCGATGACAATTCCTGAATAGGTATTATGAGCTGAGTTAGCAAAGAAGCAGAGATCATCTTAAATTTGTGCCGTGGGAACACATGCATTAATCATTATTAGAATAGATCAAAGAGAAAGCATTGAAAAAATTATTTAATGAATATAGTATAAGCAATGAAAAATGAAACTAGGATACAGTTGGAATATTAATAAGTTTTCTTGTAACTTGTTGCTTCCTACATTTATTTAATAGTTGTATTAAGTGTCTCATGGTTCGAAAAGAGCATTTTGTTAGGTTTAATTATTTTATGCTTTCTTATATAAGATAGTTATAATCATCTTGTATAGAAGCTTTCATGACATGAAAGAAGGTGATGAGCAGTTTTTTGGTTCTTAATTATCTATTTTTCTTGATTGCTTTGTTTTGAGTAATTTGTTTTCCTACTATCTAAAATTTATCTTAGGATTTCTAAAGAAAGTTAATTCATTTATATTGAATTGAATACAAAAGAATTCAAAACCTATATTTATAAAAGAGAAGGTTTCTAGTCTAAAAATGAAATTAAAATATTTCCTATACAATAAAGACTAATTATAGAAATTACAATCACTAGATAACATGAATCAATCTTCAAAAACTGGTAATGGATATCATCCATTTCAAGCTTGCATATCATACATTGAAACACTGCTCTAAACAAACCCTTAGCACTTCAGCAAGTTGATCACTAGTAGAAACAAAGAGAGTACAGATTAAACCCTATCAAGTGTCTTTCTTTAGAAAAAATAAATAAATAAATAAACAAAATGCCCATCAACTTCAATATATTTTGAACGGCCATGTTGCATTGGGACGTAAGCATGTTGTAGAAAAAAAACAATAGGAAGAAGAAGAAAAAAAAAATCTGAATCTCTTTTTCTTATTTTGATAGAAAAATAGGTTACATATTTATAGAGAAAAAAAGACTATAGAATCCCTACAATAAAGGAAATAATCAAATAATCAACAATAAATGAAATAATCAAATATGAAATCCTTATAATCAAGGAAATAACAAATTTTTCCTTGATTATAGAATTTTATTCTTAAAATCATATCTTTCCTAATTTACCAACACTCTCCCTCAAGTTGGTGCAAAGATATCGATCATGCCCAACTTGCCAACTTGAACTTCAAATGGTTGTCTTAGTAAACCTGTTGTTAGAATATCTGCAACTTGTTGTGCGGTGGGAACAAAAGGAATGCAAATTGTCCCTTCTTCTAGTTTTTCTTTTATAAAGTGTCTATCAATTTCAACATGCTTCGTTCTGTCATGAAAGACTGGATTGTGAGCAATTTTGATAGCTGCCTTATTGTCACAAAACAATTTCATAGGCAAGTTAACTGGTCTATCAAGCTCTCCTAGAACTCTCTTTAGCCATAAAACTTCACATACTCCTTGTGCCATTTATCTGAACTCAGCTTGAGCATTACTTCTTGCAACTACAGTCTGCTTTTTACTTCTCCAAGTAACTAGATTACCCCACAGAAAAGTACAATATCCTGAAGTTGACCTCCTATCAGTTTTGGAACCAGCCCAGTCTGCATCAGTATACACTTCAATTCCTCTCTTCTCATTTTTCTTTAAGAAGAGACATTTTCCTGGTGTACCTTTAAGATATCGAAGAATCCTATATACAGCTTCTAGGTGTTCTTCATATGATGAATGCATATATTGGCTTACCATACTTACTGCAAAAGCAATATCAGGACGGGTATGAGATAGATAAATCAATTTACCAACCAATCTTTGATATCTTCCTTTTTCTACTAGGATTCCATCTATAATTTCACCAAAATTGACATTGACTTCTAATGGAGTATCTAAAGGTTTGCACCCACTCATTCCAGTCTCATTTAAGAGATCGAGTATATATTTTCTTTGTGAAACTACAATGCCCTTCTTTGATCTTGCCACTTCCATCCCAAGAAAATATCTTAGCTGGCCCAAGTCCTTAATTTCAAACTCCATTGCTAGGC
>CATIWF010028582.1:0-37630 GCA_949630135.1 Balakata baccata
TTTCTTTGAGTCTTCCTATTTCTTCTTGCGAGCAGAAGAGTTGTCTTGTGATCTCTCTCTTCCCTTCATCTTTCTGCAATAGTTGATCCTTCTGAATCCTGTTTTCTTCTTTGAGTCTTTCTATTTCTTGTTGCAGATGAAGCTGTCTTATGACCTCTCTCTTCTCTTCATCTTTCTGCAACAGTTGATCCTTCTGAATCCCGTTTTCTTCTTCAAGTCTTTTTATTTCTTCCTGCAATTTCATCACTTCATCATTGCAGACTGCATCTACGACTTCGACTTTTCTAATTTCTATTTTATGCTCGGGTTCCTCAACTTCTCCCATTTCGTTGTCAACTCGAGTTTCATCTTCTTGTTCGGGATCATCAACTTCAGACTCAGCAGAGTCCTCGGAGTAATAAGTTTCAAAATTGCTGTCATATGTTTGATCTGTCCCACTCATTAGCTTTTGCTGTTCATATTTGGTTGAAAATGGGGAACCAAATGTTGTTAGGAGACGGTTTGCAGATTCAGACTTAAGTTGATCATAGCGCTCTGCTAATGAGCGATATGTCCTGTAAAAATCTTCAACCATGCTAATTAACTCTGGCCGTTTCTTGTAATACATCTCCGCACGTTGCGCAAAGGATTCTGCATCTTCCTCGATCAATTTCAGCATTGCCTTTGTCTTATTGTCTAGCTCTGTCCCGCCAGAAAATAAATTCAAATAATCATCTAATCAGAAATTCATAATAAATAATGGCAGTATCAGCATCAGTGGCATAGACATAGCAACGTCGAAAGCATGAGCAACCAATTTTGAACATTACTATTGCTGTCTAAATGCATGCTTTACAACTATAAATTCAACTTATTTGAACAATCATTTATTGCCCAACAATATCCTGGCATTTACAGCTCATAACTACTACAAGTATAATATTGAATCAAAATATTCAAAACTCTTATTGAGCTTTTATGTAACCATAAATATCCCAGGTTGACTCGCAGTCTCGCATAAAAAGAAAAAAAAATAGAAAAGGAAATAATGAAAAGATGCATTTGATTAGTTTATCAGGGGGGGTCCATACAGGCAAAAGCATCAAGGAGTTTAAAAAGATTCCATGGCCTACCATCAGTGTTCATATAGAGTATACATTTAAGCTAGAAAGGTTGCTCAACATTTAAATATATACCAATTGGCGCCGGTACAATATTAGGCTATAATGAGAGCCTTTACAAACTTTTTGATATAAGAACTTTCTTAAGCTATTCATAAATTTCAAAATAAATGCGGGAAGTCGGTGACTTCCACTGCGCTCTACATTAAAGACCATCAGACCGTGATACTCACGGAAAGAAAGATTACTTATGTGCTGAGCATGATTTGAACCCTTGACCTCAGAGACTCTAAAATTTTATTATTGATGGCCATTACTATCCTTTCTCAGTCAATTCTACTAGTCCACGGGACCACTATCATCTCTGCTCAATAATTTGTGCAATGGTCTTAACATTAAAGCCTATTTCTTTGAAACTCTGTAAATAAAGGTCTTTCCTCCTTCATGACACTTATGGCACGATACCTACAGGTATAGCAATGGTATTTCTGCTGTCACAACCAAAAGAACAAGGAAAATCACATATAAAAAAATTGTTACCTAGGGTATATTATCTACCTTCTTTGGTGAAAACTTGCTTTTAATCCAAGGCCAAACCATGCAGACAATAGGCCAAGGAACTTTTCCTATAAACTTTCTAATTTCTATTATACAAATAAAGATATAACCATAGATTTGCACTATTCAAAACAACAACTTTTCATATAGTCCATGAAGATTCGGACATGAAATTGACCCTTCATGTCATTTTTCATTCTCTGAAATTTAATATCTGGTAAATCTAACGACATCAAATTAATATTACATGATTCACAAGTCAAATTACTTGCGACAGGAAATTAATTAATTAATTAATAATTTACGCTTTGGATCTTCAGAAACTCGCGCATACTCACAAATTATCAAGAAACAAGATCGAGGGAAAAAGATCCATAGATTTGTAAGAAAAATCAAACAAGAACCACAGGCCACAGATATAAAGATTTATAATGAATAAATAATGAGATGGGATTAGAAGGGGCTTTCACCGCCGAGAGTAGATTGTAGCCATGGAGACCGCCTTGGACTGTAGTCATGACTATCAAACCACCACCAATACGCCGTGTCTCTCTTCATCATCTCCGCCATCTTTTCTCTTATCTTCTCTTGCCAGATTACTCTTTTCTTCCCCTAATATCAACAACAAAAATCAGGAAAAAGTAATCGATTTTTGTACTGAAGAGCCCAAAATCCGCAAGAATAGCAAACGAACGTTACCGCTTGCGTTTATCGTCCTATCGATAAACAACAAAAGCTTTGAAATTACGCTTCTAGTCATCTATAGTAAAGGGGAGAATACTAAGAAGAGGGTAATTTAGTCATTGTACCCTCTGAAATCATAGAGGGAAACCGCCATTTTTGAAATTAACGCTTAATCACTTGCTACTAACGCCGAAGAGCGAAGATTATGTTACCAAAATTCAAAATTAAAGAAAACTCGCAAAGAAAAAAGAGCAGCAAGTGCCAAACCCGCAGCAAGTCAAGCAAAATTGGAGATAAAACATTAAAAAAACAGAGAGGGAGAGAAGAAAGGAAGGTACTTGAGTGGAGTAGAATCTGGCGGTGAGAGACGACAGTGGCAACTCTCTCGGTATCTCCGTGCTTCAATTTGCTAGTGAGCTCAGTACAATTGGCATAGAACGGCGATTAAGATTGAGTTTGCTTAAATAAAATTTGTTGGAGTTTTGAATTCTCTTGTCTTGTTGTCGCGTATTTTATTGCGTAAGAGGAGGCGCGTGTACACAGATGGTTAAAACTAGAAGCAGTGGCTCAACCTTGTGCGTTGGATTGGATTGGCTTTGTTTCTCTGGCGCTGAGACAAAGAGGTTGGTGGGTGTGTGCTGTAGTTACTACTTACTAGTTATGGCGCAGTTGTACTTGAAGATTCGTAGAAGACAAGTCATGTGGAGCGTGCTCTTTGGAAAAAATTAAAAATAAAAAGTGGGGGCACTGGGCAACGGTCGAAATTTTGGTCAAATGACACATCAGCTTCTTTTCCCATTGAAGCAAAAATTAGCTAGCAATATAAATGAATCCAACTTTGTTACCAAAGTTCCTAGGCGGATGCAAGTGGAAATGTATTGGGTGATTGCATGATTTTAAATAGGTTTCATGTATCGTATTGATATCGGTGTAATGATATCAAATCGAATCATCTATTAACACTGTAAATTTAAAAAAAAAATAACTCACAAAGAAATTATCATATTGTATTATATATTGGTATCGAAATTGAACATTAAATACATAACAAGCAATACGTAACGTGTCTAAGAAAAATTGAAACCTTGAGTCATTGAACCTCATAAGTTTTCAAAAAACTTTAATAATATGTATGATATTTTGAATATATATTAAAAAATAAAGTGGATCCCCATAAAATTTAGAAAACTCTATTTTTTTCTACTCATTCACAAAAAACTCATGAAGAAAATGAGTAATCAGTGATTAAATAATAATTATTTAGTTACATATATATAGAAAATAGAAAAATTTATAGATAGCATGTCATCTATAGACTAATCAAATTATTAAATAACATATATGTATATTGCATTTACATCAACCAATGAGAATAAAACAATTAAATACATGTCAGAATGATTGTATTATATATCTAATAATGTTATTAATAATGCAATTGCATACTATTTTCAAAATATGAAAATTTATTGATAAATATTATAAAAAAAAATTCATTGTTGGATTACCACATGTATATTTTATAATTAAAATTTATACTCTATATATGGATTCTATTGTCTAAATTTTGTTGTTCCGCGCTGCCAAAGTTGCACTCAAAGTCATAGAGCTCACGGTAAGTACATATTTCAAAGACAAGTGTATATTTCAATTTGAGTTAATTTAAAGTTCGAATCCTTCTCCTTCAATTGTATTAAAAAAGTAAAAAAAAAAAAACTTTATTACCAAAGTTACACATTTATGTTTTTGGAGTTTGATTTGTGTCCTCACTAAATTATAGTTTTGCCAAAGCTTAAATGTTAGAAATTCTGTTTATTAATTAATTATAAAAATCAATTCGTTTATAATAATATTAATAAATAGTTTAGAAGTGGTTTGTTGTTGAATTGATTAAGCCCATAATCTCAATGGCAGCCTGCTTCACACATTAGGCCTTTCCAGTTTCTATAGAATTCTGATAGTCATAACAGCTTATATCACAGTCTCAGCAGTTGGGGAGGCAGGATCATAGGGAAATATTGATCCTCTTCCACCGAACACAGGGCGCATGGTGGAATTATTGAATTTCTGCCAATAGTAACGCACAGAATTAGTCGGAGTAGCGAGGATCATGCGCATGTCCATTTGCAAGGTCTCGTATGTCCATAAACACAAGTAATTTGGAAAATTGTTGTGTTTTTTTTTTTTTTTTATTAAATTTCAATGTGATTTAGATTGAAAAATTTTATAATTTAAAAACAAGAGTTAGTATTATTACAAATTAAAATTTATTGATAGAGGCATGATATTATCTGGAAAGCTACAAATCTCCAACTTTTTTCATTAGTTAAAAAAATTAAAGAAGTTTGATTTTATTCTTCATAATATAGGCCTCTGACTATCTTTCAATAGGTTATTGTTGAAATTAATTACCTTTTTTTCATTATTATTTAGTTCAGTCGGTTGTAGCAAGCCAATAACAGATAATGGTAGCCGTTTACTGTTAATATAATAGTTTAGCAACTAATTGTGGTGATTTATTATTCATAATTAATCGTAACCACCTATCTAAATGTTAGAATACGAGAAGTATTGATAATTCAATATTCGAATAAAATGACAAGATGAAAGTATAACAAATCCGAGGTCTGTGTTCCACACAGTATTTTTAAAATAAATTCGCTTCTTATCAATAGTGTTTAGGAAAATCGGTGTTTGTCTCTCAAAATACAATAAATATCAAGTAGATGTTGAACACACAACACCCATTTACAACGACTTGATTATATATCACTCTTTTAATAACTTTGAGAAGAAAAGAAGAAGAAGATTTTCCCAATATTAGCAAAAATCCAACTCAAAAACTCTTTACAATAAAAGCTAAGAACTCCTATTTATACTAAATGAAGAAGACATGTGATTACTTATAATTAATCGCTTTAAAAACTGTCAATAATGTTTTTGTAACACTCAAATAATTATGAATTTAATATTTGAAATATCAGAAAATGAAATTCTAAAAGACAATAACCTCAAAAGACAAATGTAAAAAACAATCAAAACAGGAGTGTCAGAAGTATGGTCGTATGAAACGACATGAGAGTGTAGAATCAACATTGTGTACACACAACGATACGCCGTGTTAAATCTACACTAGCGTGCTAGACCCCTGGTTGTGTAGAATGACACGAGAGTGTCGCTTCAATTTCTAAAAATAAAAAATGTAAAAATTGAGTTTAGTCCATACCATGAGATTTCAGTCTGACATTCAGATATGCAGATCGCGTACCCACACATTGACCTATCTCAGACCATGGATTTGCATCCCTCTGCGCCTGAGCGAGAGCCTTCTATATTAATTTTTTACCCATGTAAAAATGCATCTTACTATATAAACACAAGTCTAACTTTACATTTTAGTGATGTGAGACAACTTTCACTTTCTCTTTTTATATCTCCTTAGCAATGAATTTATTTCGAACTTCAATTTATATTCATATATTCTCCATTTTGAGCATATGAATATATTAATTCATAGTTTTCATATCAAGAAATACATATTCAGGTCTTTCTCCAAAAATTAAGTGGTAGAACTCATATGAATTATTCTCTCAAAATGACTTATAATCATAGTTTTTACAACACTAAAAATGCACCAAGTTGTGAACTTGAAGACCTATATGAGACCTGTAGAATGGAGACCCATAATGATCAAGGTAGTCTGGAACCTGGATATCTGCAAGAGATCCTAATCTCCTTAAGAACTAAGGATAGCAAGAAAGGTACAAATACAAAGAGATAAAGAGGAGACACTAGAAAGAGCAAGTGGAAAATCCAAGAAGCATTTTCCATCCGTACCATGCATTTAATGTGTCTAACGATAGTGGTAGATTCAGCACATTAAATATGTAGCTGCTAGAATAAAAGCAAGTGAGACAGCCGGTGTGGACAACACAACACACACAATGAAGACATCATGGCAAAACGCCGAATGATCATCACAATATCAGAAAAACTCATTTGATAGATGAAGACAGTAGAGATTACCAATACGAAATGGATGCATAAAAGAGAGAGCAATATAGATAAAAGATAGGATAACCAAAATATTCCAAACCTTTTCATTTTCTTTATCACATGACTTTATTATCTGAGTAGGTCCACCAGAATAGTTTTGATGATTCCTTCTCATATTTCTTTATATTACAACACTAGGAAGTGTTGAAGAGTTTATCATCAATTAACTTTATAATATTTATGTTGAGATATCTCACATTAGTTAATTAAAAGATATATGTGTTTCTTATAATAGCTTGAACTTCCTTCCTTAGCTTTTGGGATGAGTTAAACTCTAAATTCATTTATTTAACATGGTACTAGAGCTACCAATTGGGCTACCTATACATATTCAGCCCTACAAAACTTCACGCTCGAGATTTTTTGCATGTGTTCAGCCCTGGGCATGAAATGAGTGTATTGAAATATACCACATCGACTAACTAAAAGATATATGTACTTTTTATAATGGTTTCGACATTCCACCTTTTTGAAGATAATTTTTGGGATGAATTAATTATCCAACTTTATTTATTTGTTTTAAACTTTAAAATATACTTCATTAAATAGATATAAGAACATCCTCGGCAATCGAATTTCCAAGGAAAGGAGGAATCTGATGCTAATTAGTACAGGATGATAGTTCAAGAGCTTTTTTAGCAAGCTTATCAGCAACGAAGTTTGTCGTACGCATAACCCAACTTAAGCGATACTCACCAAATCCAGCTAAAAGAGACTTACAGTCCTTAACAAGGATCCCAAACTCAGACAAGTCTGTGTTACAACATGAATTAGACAGGGCATCCTATAAAATCCCTAGCATTTACTTCAAAAACCACTATGCTGCAATTAAGAATGAACACCATTGAATAACAGCTCGAAGACCCGCAGCCTCGCCTTCCTTGACTTCACATAATCCTTCAAAACAGCAAGAAGAGCCCTCGAGCAAATTGCCACTGTTGTCACGAAGTACCATGCCAATTCCATAACATCTGTTGATTGTATTGAAAGCCACGTCCACATTGCACTTTGTCCATCCAACCATTGGTGGTTCCCAACGAGATTGATGAGTCTGGTTTAATCCCACTCCCAATTGGATATACCTTAACTGCTTCGCAAACAGCCATTCACAAAGTACCCTGCAACCATCAAACACTATAATAGAAGAGTTAAGAAAAATGTTGCACTTTTGCCAAATACTCCAGGGATATCAACTTTAAATATTTAAAAATTTAAAATTAAACATTTTAAAATAATTATTAATAACTATATTATATTAGTAATGTGATACATACAGTAATTTTTTTATTTTTTTATGATGTCATACATAATATAAAAATAATAAATTATATATAAATAAAACTTTTTACCTAAGAAATTAGTATAATTAATTAATTTAAATAAATTAAAAATTAAGACATTATTTTATGTGTTACACAATTAAAATTATATTTAGAAAATTAAAATTACAATATTTTAATTTTTATAAAAAAATTACTCCACCCATCCAAAAAAATATGTACACTTTTCATTTTTAACCGTCCAAAATTATAAATTATTTATCTTTTTTGAAATCTAGATGTTTGTTCAATTACAAATATATCATTATTTATATACACCCTTATTAAATATACTTAAATATTTTTTTTCAATCATTGCTTTAAATAACAATTGAAATTGATTAACATTATACAAGTATTAATTTGAGTCATATATTAAAAAGATCAAATGATTATTTTCAATATAATAATAAATGGAATGTGCTTTTGGAAAATATCAAACAAAATTACTAATTTAACTAAATCAACTAATTTTTTAAATATATATAAAAATAGAATTAGATTTATATTTTTCAGATGTACGAAGTATTTTTTAATAAAAATAATAAAAAATGGGTGTAAAAGTTAAATTAAATGTACATTAATAAAGCTACAGTAGTAAAGCATGAAATCTTCATTTATTGGAAAAATCCTAACGATATCCGAACGAGAAACACATTTCGATGGAAATTTAAACTTTAATAAGTATTAACAAAAGTGCAATTGCAAATACTTAGCGGATCGGACAGGAAGCCTTTTGTGGAAACCCGACCCGGTCGGCAGACACATCATATATAAGCAACTGCTGGATAAGGAAAAAGTGGGACCCGTGCAAACTATACTATGGTCTCCTTGCCCAACCCTTGACCCCATTTCAGATACACACCGCAGCGCAGCTTATGCCAATTACGAAACCCTAATCTCTCTCTCTCTAGATCCAGTTGAATCCTAGGTTTAACCGCAATGTCTTTCCAAATCCCCATTTTTATTTCTTCTAGATCTCTCTGCACCGTCGTTTTGAGGTTTGCTTATCCCAATATATGTACACTTCTGTAACTTACAGGAAATTTGTGGTGTTCTACTTTGTACATAAAAAAGTGATTTATCCTTTTAATTTGGTTAACTGTAGATCTGAATCTTTGTTGTACTATTGTGCTAATCCTTTCCTGGTGACGAGTAAGAATTGATTTTCACATTTTTAGTGATGGGTTATGTGGATTTGGTACCCAAAGTTTAGATTTTTAGCTTTTGGAGCTTCTGGGTATTCTTGATCAGTGCGTTTCAGCTTCTGTCTCGCTATAAAGTTAAAATTTTTGAGGGGCAAAAAAATGTGGGTCTGATGCGGATTTGGAGAGGATCGGATTTTCCCTGATTTTTTTTTTTTGCTGGTATTTTTGTGTCTTTTGAGTTGAATATATAAGAGGCAAAGATGTCTTTCAAGAGCATACTTCAGGACATGAGAGGTGAGTTTGGGAGCATGTCTAGAAAAGGGTTTGATGTGAAATTTGGTTATGGGATGCGATCAAGGTCGCAAAGGGTGGTTCAAGATAGCTCTTTGGTGCCAGTTGATGCATTTAAGCAAAGTTGTTGGGCTAATATGCCGCCTGAGCTTTTAAGGGATGTGCTGCTGAGAATTGAGGAATCTGAGAGCGCATGGCCTTCCCGTAAGAATGTAGTTGCATGTGCTGGTGTCTGCAGAAACTGGAGAGAGATTATGAAGGAAATTGTGAAAACTCTGGAAGTCTCTGGCAAATTGACATTCCCAATCTCTTTGAAGCAGGTTTAGATATCAGCTCTCATTAACCTTTTACGTTGAATGTTATTTCTCTTATTTTCATCTTTAACGAGTAGTGGAATCTAGATTTGTTATATTTGTAGCGATTTTGGAAAAATCTGTTGTTTGTTTCCTATTGTTAATCTTTATATTTGATCATGTTGCATTCCTGTTCTATAATAAATAGTTGGAATACCACTTGTTTCTTGATGTCATGGAAAAGTTTTTTGGCTGTTCCCTCTGTTGAAAATTTCTGCCATTGTTCCTTAAGTTGTATGTAGTTCAAGCGTCTTTACTCACTTTTTCATTGTGCAAGTTTAGTCATCACAGCTGAAAGTTTATGTTCATATTTATACAGGGATGTAGTGACATTTGGATATTAAAGTTTAAAATTAGATTTGTTTTATGTGGAGAATGGAACTACTTTGTTGAATTATATTATGAGGTTATTTTCACAGCGCTGCACATGACATTGTCTAATCTGAAGAATTTGTTTTGCGAACTCTTTTATCACCCTAATGGTGTGCTGAGTCATTATGCCTGTTACTGTTCTGTTGTGTCATGTTCCAGACTGTCCTGGGACCTTTTTGACCCCAATATCTTCCAAGGATGACGCCACTAAGGAAAACTAAAGGCTGATAAGGAGTTATTTTTTCCTTTTTCTGAATCCCAGTCATTATGATGAATTTCAGAGATCTAGTTGGAAGGCATGTGCTCATGTAGTCATGTGTGTATTGATAGGAGGCTGTAGAGCTATGACTAACTTTACACTAGTGGTAGATCTTCTCCAATCAGCCACTTATATGCATAATAAGTTCTACTGCAAAATACATGGCATAATGTCTTGTTCTATACCGCCTAATGCTTGTCAAAACAAGATCTTAGATGCAGATATAGACTTATTCATTTCTATAAACTATATCATTTACTCGCCATATGCTTGCAGGATTAGCTTTGAATTTTCTTTCTGTTAACCCATAAATATAGTGGGAAGAACATTAACTAGTCGTGTTTGGTTAATTGAGAAAATGAGATAAGAGGCAGCAAAGGGAATTTCATGTGCCATATGCTGAAACATTCATCTCATGATTCAGTTATGTTTCATGTGCCCATATACTGAAACATTTATATTATGCTTCAGTTATGTCCACAGTCCACTCAACTCACTGTGGTAAAATGTTGTGTCAGCTAAGAAAATGCTGGGCAATTTTTATTTTTCTTTAGGTGTCATGCTATTCCATGAGTGATTGTATGACAATTATGTCTCATGGAAATCTTTACTCAATTATCTAAGGCATTTGCTCCGTTTTTCTTTCATCTAATGTTGAAGTCCTTCAATTATTTTGTTTTGCAGCCTGGTCCAAGAGACTCCCTTCTTCAATGCTACATTAAAAGAAATCGTAGCAATCAAACATATTATCTTTACCTCAGCTTAAATCAAGGTGAATCCCTGATTTCTTATTTTCCTTTTATTACTCATGTACATCTTCATGTGTTAATGTGATTCTTGTTGCTGTCCATTCCTGGAGATTAGTACATCTGCAATTAATTTGGTTTTTTTGAGGTTTAGTTTCCATTTTAACAATTTCTGGAGATGAGCTGATCTCTGTTTTGATTTGTGTCTTCATTGTGATCTGTTTTAGTTGTATTTTGTATTGGCAGCTTCAAATGATGATGGTAAGTTCCTGCTTGCTGCACGAAGGTGCAGAAGACCTACTTGCACAGATTACATTATATCTCTAAACTGTGATGATGTGTCTCGAGGGAGCAGCACCTACATTGGAAAGTTGAGGTATTTTCACCAAGTAGATGATGTGATTGTAGTTCTTTTATTTTTCTCTTTTATTTTTTTAGTAATTCTAACTTCCTAACTTCTGTACTATAGGTCAAATTTTCTGGGAACCAAGTTCACAATATATGATGCACAACCTCCAAATACTGGCGCCAAAGTTGTGAAATCTCATTCCACCAGGATAGTTAACATGAAACAGGTCTCCCCCAGGGTTCCTGCTGGGAATTATCCTGTTGCCCATGTCACTTATGAGTTGAATGTCTTGGGTTCAAGGTAAGTGTGATTTCTTGCGTATTTACTGCTTATTTTCTTGGGAAAAAGGCATGAACATGCAACAGAGGAAAAAGATACTATTCCATTTTGGCAGCTAATATTATTTCCTCCCCTTCCATGGAGGAGGGATATTGATATTGTTGGTTAGCATGTCAAATATTTTTTTCAATACTGACTTTGTTTGATGTTTTTAAATTCAGAGGTCCAAGGAGAATGCAGTGTATTATGGACGCCATCCCTTCGTCTGCGATTGAACCTGGAGGGGTGGCCCCCACACAGACTGAATTTCTGCATAGCAATTTGGATTCCTTTCCTTCACTTACCTTTTTCAGATCAAAATCCACCCGCACAGATAATTTCCATTCTGGTCCTCTGTCTGGTAATAAAGATGGAATGCTAGTATTGAGGAATAAGGCACCCAGGTGGCATGAGCAACTTCAATGCTGGTGTCTGAACTTCAATGGACGGGTGACAGTTGCTTCCGTTAAGAACTTTCAGCTGGTTGCTTCTCTTGGGAATGGAGTTGCAAGGCAAGACCAAGAGAATGTTATTCTCCAGTTTGGGAAAGTGGGAAAGGATGTTTTCACCATGGATTATCAGTATCCAATCTCAGCTTTCCAGGCATTTGCCATTTGTCTTAGCAGCTTTGACACCAAAATTGCTTGTGAATGACATACAAGCAGGTCTGAATCCAGTAGCTTACTTGAACTTCAAAGTCTTAAGTTCTTTTTTTATTATTTTTTATATCCATTTTGCAGAATCATATGAGGCTTTTCTAAGGTCCTATTTGGCATTGAGTTTCGAAAAAACGTTTTTCAGTAAAAAAATTTTATTTTTAATTTTTTTTTAGTTTTGAAAACTGCTTTTAGTATGAGCAAGTAAATAAATGATTATTCCAAAAGCAGGTTTGGGAAAAATAGTTTATAAAAAATTAAAAAAATTGGTAAATTAAATAAAAAAATTCAAAATCTGCTTTTAGAATACTTAACAGCAATCACAAACACCCCATAAGTTTCTTTTATAGTTATTCTATCTCCTGATCTACCATCTTTCAACCTTATTTTAAAAGTGCTGTAATTTTCTTGAGTGAAATGAACTCCCTGATGTCTCTTTTGCTAGATTGAATCTAGATGATGTATTAGCTTTAAGCATTGTTTTAACCTACTAATCTCCTTTTACGTACTGCATGATAAAATAATAAATTTCATTTTTGATGTGTTTTCTTATTGTCATTTATTTGGAAGTATTTAGTCACTACGTCTTTTTATGGAATTGCTTCTCATGGGTTTGAACTTCTCTTTTTGTTATTTTTTGAACTAGTGTGCTGAAAGTAGGAATTTTCTTCCCCTGAATCCTCTGGCTCTGCTCTTTTAGTCACTGTTAGAAGTTCACTCTCTCCTTTTGGTTCTGAACCCAGAATTGACAGTAGTTTTGCTTACAGGGTATGCTGTGTGCAAGAATTGGTAGCAGAGGAAGTTGTAGCTGTGTAGCATGGAGGCATTCTGTGACAAAGCTTCTTGATAGTTTAATGTTCATCTGGTTGCTGCTAATTGCCATCTTCAGTTAGGATTGTCATTTTTTGAAAATTTTTACTGTACATATTATGAGCCAAATGTGCTCTGCTTGTAGGTTTCGCAATGGCTGACAAACATAAGCCCCTGGTTCGTGGAGTGTTGGATACTAAGCGCCATACTAGGCGCCTTAACTGGGAGTTCTTTTGTGAGATTGTGATGTAGGTTTCCTAGTCAAAGGCTATTGTTGTTTCGGATGTTGTTTTCCTGCATATCTATGTAACTCTGAAAATTCTTTCCTTATGGAACAATTAGAATTTGTTAAGTCGGCATAATTTCTGAGATTAAGTATACATGTCTAAATTGCTGTTGCTACCATTGAATTAATGGTAGAGTGCTTGTACAGAACAAGCGTGGAATATGAGCATGAAAATGAAACTCTTGCTCTCATTGTATTTGTCCGAATGGTGAGCAAGGTCAACCAAAGCAATTTCGTTTCAACCAACAACAGCACAGGCAAGATAACCTGTAACTGTAAACACGCACCATCACTCTTAACAATCCATCAGCAGACCTTCCAAAGAACCCAACAGACCCCATGAACCCATCAGGTCCCGAATCCCAATCCCATGGTCCGCCAGGTCCCGGACCCCAGCCCCAAGGTCCACCAGGACGCATTCCTCTGTTTTACTGAGCTGGAATACTCCTGCCAATCTAACTATTCCGAACAATGAAACAATGCAATATTTTTTTAATCAAAGAAAATTTCGGATTCCTTGAGGTCGAAAGTAATGGCAAGGTTAATTATATGAATGGTAACAATTCGTCACTGTATTACAAATTGGTACTAAAACTTTTAATTGTTGAAGATTAGTACTAAAATTTTAAAAAACGTTGCAATCCCAGAAATCAATTTCCGGTTATGGAATGTCAAATTAACAATGCATCGTCACATGAACTTTCACATTAGTTTTTGCCACAGAGAATACTTGCAAAAGTTACATCATTAGCAATTTGAAATCTGATTTACGAGTTTTTTTTTATCTTTAAATATTACCAAAAAATGTCATTTTTATAGATATTCTTTGTAGCAAAAAAGCTGACGTTGAAGTTTACATGATATGGCATTGCCAATTTGACATTCTGATACCGAAAATTGACTTTAAATACTAAATTATAATATTTCTGAAACTTTTGATACCAATTTGCAACCGTTAAAAGTTTTAGTTTTAATTAATTTGTAACAAAATGACAAGTATAATTAACACGGTAATGGCATTGAGTAAGTTGAGTTCTTGAGATCATCTTGTAAGCAAAGAATAATGACAATAAGAATCTGACCAAAGTTTCTTTAACTTAAAAAAAAAAAAAAAGACCTATCATTCAAAATCTGCTTCTTCCTCTTCTTCCTACCATTTTAATTACGTGATAAAGATTTATTGAATTTATAAGGTCAAAAAATAAGACATAACATTTAGGCCTTCTGGCTACAGCCCTCTCCATAATGCAGTAGCCACACTTCTCATTCGTTTCATTGACTAATGAAGAATTGGACCCTCCACATCTCAAAAATAGCCCAGCAAAAAATGGGAAAGTGTTATTTCAATTTTTTCAAATGAATTCAACTTTGCTTTTTTTTTTTTTTTTTACTATTCTAATTACCAGAATAATATTTCTAAATTGAAGTTTATTAGTGAATAATACTTCTTTCATATTTGATTTATGCATGAAAATTATCTTTCAGACAATTTAGGAGAATCCTATATAAAACAATAAGCTATGAAGCCATTAAGTTATAATTCAGACTAATCTCATGGTTTTCTTGACTTATTATTGTTATTTGAGACACTGTCAAATTTTTTCATGGAGAATATCAGAAATTCTTCAGTATATAAACTCAACTCACATGTTTGAATGTACATGCAACAAAAAGTAGTCTTTAATGAAGAGAACCCTGAAAACAAGTACCCATCAACCTCCAACCAATAATTTGTTGAAATAAATTGGAAGAAATACCAAGTCTCAACTTGCATGAAAGTAAAGTGATATTTTCAAAATGCAAATAAATAAATGAAGCAAAAAATAATATATACATATATAAATAAAAAAGGAAGAAAAAGAAAAAGGTATGATTCCTGATCCTGACACATGCGTACCCAAAAGAAGCCAATAAATGCCAGCCCATTTACATCAAACAATTTTTTTTTTTTTTTGGCCTTTTCAAAAATTAAGCTACAGAAATGGGCCTTTCACCTGGGACATGAATGTCACCCTCTCGTGAAGGGCATCATAATAAAAGATAAAAATGAAAAATGGTCCCGAAATTATAATTTAAGAAAAATTGGACATATATACAAGTAGGGTGGGGGGTCCACTTCATTTATGTCCAAAAGTTGCTTAATCAATTAATTATAGCCATTGGATTAAGCTTTCTTTGTACTGAGAGATGTGCAAAATCTGGACCATTTTGGATGAACCAAACATGGAACTGTAGGCCCATGATATTGATATCTACTCCTCATTTCCTTCTGATTGAATTGATAACTCATTACCCTTCAATTTTCATTTTGGTGTGCGTTATCACCAACTTAATTAGTTTAGTGGTCCCAGTTTTCTGGAGATATGTTTTCTCAATTTCGATTCTTGTTTGATAATTTTAATCTTTGTTTTGTGAAAATGAGAGCGAACCAAGTAGTAGCTCACTGTATAAATAAAGCTGCCTTTTTCCAATGTTTCTCTTTCAGTTTGGTTGAGTCTACCTCTGTTCTTGGTGGATTCATATTATCTTTTTTTATGTATCAACTTCTTCTTAATGAATTTTCTGGTTTTTCTCCAAAAAAAAAAAAAAAAAACCTAAATTTAATGTTCCATTAATTCGACTATTATTGTTATTAGTAATTTCATGATTAATTATTTGTCTTGCATTGATAGAGGTCGCCATTTGTGCATGTCAACAGCATGATGATGATTTCTGTGATTGCCCCATAATCATGCAATGTTGGTATTTTTAGGTTTTTAGGTGAACAAATTTGATTAAATATCGAGAAAAAACATAATTTTGACAAATTTTTTATTGTAAAAACTCATTCGGTAAATAAATAAATAAAAGATTGAAAATGTTGCTTAAGAAATGGAATTTTATATATAAAAATGTTTCAGATTCACTACAATTTCTTGAAGATAATAATAAAAATAAATTAGTAGCAAAAGTTGACTCTCAAAATTTTCCAATGCAATATAAAATAGATTGAAGCATGCGAAGCTAAAATTTGTCATGTAGTGGATGGAACTTCTTGTAAAGAAGCAACCTTTTTGAATTAGATCTGACCCAAGAACATGATTATGCCCCTTTTTGTGCAAGAAATCAACACCCAATATTTACTTATATATCCCCTCCCGGCCCTGATTTCTTGGGGTTCAAAGTTGAGAATTAACCACTCTATTTAATTAGGTTTCTTGAATCTTGAATTGATTTATTAATTTGATTGCCAACCTTCTTGACCTAATGGCAAACATGGATTTTAATTGGACAGTATATTTACATATATTTGTTCTTTTTTTATAAAAAAAAAAATTAAAAAATTATACTCATATTTGTTCTCATAACAATACCTAATGGCGTGTGAAAATGTAATTAACTATTCAATCCATGAGTTGTTTAATTAATTAAGTTTAACAAACCCATTTCAAATTTTTCATTCATAAGTTAAACCCTTTAATTTTATTATTATTATTATTATTATAAAATATACATTTTTTAAATTTAAAAAAAAAATAGATACATTACTGTACAAATTTCAACTTGGATCTATTTAGATTTGAATTTTTTTTTACAAGTAGTTTAAAATTTCGTTTTGGATAATTGTGAAAAGAGAATTTTACATAGAACACCAAAATTCAACTTTTATTTTCAAAATTATAGGTACTTGTTTTTTTTCATTTTTATCAAACTCATTTTCATTTTTATATTTTTTTCTCTCTCCTCCCCTAACTCTATGTATTTCATTCTCTTTCATTTCTTATTTCTCAACTAAAACAATCTAATACACAAAATAAAAACTTCAATCTCTAAACTTCTTCTAAGATGCAAAAGGTCCAATTTCCTTTCACCAGAGACCATAAAATTCATATAAAATTTGACTGAACACCTTTGCAATCGAAGAACTTGCGTCACCACTTCTATGCTAACTGTGATTCAAATTCTAAAGTCGAAACAGCAAGATTGGATTTCAATTTTTGATGAATCAAACAAGGAGAATAATCCGATATGTGCATTCATGCCAAGAAAGCTCATCATCAAGCCATTCACTGTCACATCTACTGCGAGACAATCTAATCATAACCACTTCTTCTCAAATTCAGTTATTTTGATAATTTGAACAGTCATTAATTCCTTCATAATTTCATAGCCTTTGTAGTTGTTTGGTTTTTTGGTCGAAATACAAACATTGTAATTTTAATGTCTGAAGGCCCTTGCAATAGATATAAATTGTGATAAACACAAACATATAAATTGTGATAAACATAAATAGATGGCCTTGGATTTTTGTTACTATTTTATTGATGGTTTTTGTGAGAAGCTAAAGAGATTTCAAGAATGAAACCAACATCGAGAGAGGTGGAAAAATTAGGTAAAGAATAATTATTGCTTTTTTATTTATGAAAATCACCTTTCTTCTTTTTTTAGTTGAAAATCACCAAGATATATTAAGATATTCTCAAAATATATCCGAGATATTATTATGAAATTTCTAAAAATATACCGAAATATCACAAGATATATCCAAGATATTACCAAGAAATTTCTTCAAGAGAATTCTTAAGAAATTTTCAAGTTATACCTAAGGTATTTTTAAGAGATACTATATACTAGTGGTATTCTTAAGATATTTACAAATGGATAGTGAAGTATCCTTAAGGTAAATCTAAGATATTCCCAGAGAATTCTTCTTAGGAAATTTTTTTGAAAATTCTCAAAACATACTTAAAGTATACAAGATATATCCAAAATAGTTCTAAAAAATTCTCAACGTATGCCTAAAGTATTTCGAAAGGTATACCAGACCGTTAATTTGAGATTTTGTGATGTTTTGAATTTTGATTAAATTCTATTTTTCTTTGTCTTATTCTTTAATAATTTAATTGTTATTGTTCTTTTGTTGGTTTTTTATGAAAATTGAACCAAGATATCCCTAAGATATACCGAATGTATGTCAAAGATATACCGTCTTGACATATTTTACAGTGTTTTGAAATTTTGGTATTGTTATAATTTTAGAATATTATTTTCGATAAAATTCGAAAAAACTTTGTGTAAAAATATAAATAGATACCATTTTGTTTATTTTTTTTTGTAAAATTCCTTTGTGTAAATCAGCATATATGAACCGCTAAAAAATGTCAGATCTAAAAAATGCATGTGATAATGAAAAGGATGGCGAACAGATTTCAGCTTCGCAAGTCTTTGGATCCAATACTTCCGTTAAAAGGAAAGTATGAAAAATTCAAATAATAAACAATAGGGCCAAACCATCAACATCTCTAATAAGAGAGTCCTCATCTACTTACCAACCAATGCCAGTTTGCAGATAATTAATTAATTAATTTGATAATTCTTTCCACTCCTATTTTAGGTTTTCTTAGCTCACTTCTTACATCTTACTTGTACCATCAATCGACCTATCTCCATCGACATTTTCTTATACAATTTCTTTGATATATTTTTAATGAAGAATATATTTTTTTTATAAGAAGATATCCTTTTTGTATTGAAATTAGTATATAAGAAAATATAAGTAACACTTATCTTCCAAACTCATTAGTCCAATTGTTGGCTATTTCTTCTCTTTAACTTAAAAAGAAATAAAGAAGAAAGTCGATAATTGATTAATATGAAAAAATCAATATGTTCCAATAAATAGTATTTTAATCGGTATTTTCATTTATTAGAATTTGAAAATATTTCGAGTTTGAATTTTACTGATATCATTTATTAATATTAGCAAAAATTTATTGTTTTACTTCTAAAAAGACAAATAATTTTCCATCTCTAGCTCACAATCTACTAGATTTCCTAAGGAAAAAAAAAATCAATATAAAACATTTAGCTTTCTGAATTACTGGGGGGATATATTGGTTAGAGTCAGGAGCACAAACTATATAATGACAAAATCTATTTTGCTGGAAGAAAAATAAGATGAATAGGAAGTTGCCACGTGTAATTCCAACTTGATTAGGAGACAAGTAAGGATGCCAATTTAAAGATTACGTGAGTATAATTTCACACGTTTAAAAATTTCAATGACAGAGGATTGAGAATTATATGCGCATCGATGCTGTAATAAAGTTACATATAGTCAACTAATTAAGATATGATTAAGACGATGCAATAACGAATCAGCTATCGACACGCACGCATGTAAGAAAAAGAAACATACGTAATCCCTCATTGTCGGTGATCAACTTACTTAAACTTGCATTTATATCGATTCCTTTGTGTTCATAAAATTCATTTATTCAAATAAATACTTGACATAAAAATTTATATCAATTAAGAAGTGAGTTAATTGGCATTTTCATGTATAAAAATTGTGAAAAATATCGGATTCGAATCTGCTCATTACTGTCTATCAATATTGATATATTATGCTCTGTTGCATAATCGTGGTACTTTATAATGAAAAATAAATTAATATTTTTATTAGTAAATCATTATATAAATGTTATAAAATGTCTTAAAAAAAGTGTGCTCTCAAGTCTTAATATTTTTCTTTTTAAGTGTTTGACAATTTATGAAAGTCAATTTTTAAGTTCTTATATGTGTTTTACTACTTGTAGATTTATTTCCACATATGAAATAATTATAGTATTTTTATTTTTTAGTATGAATAATATATATTTTCATATCTTTTATGGTATAAAATTAATTATACTAGGGGCTTATTATATATATTTTTTAATATTTAAAAATAAATGAATTTCATTAACGGTACCACAACTATGTAAATTGTAATAATTCAGTTTCTCAAAAATTATTTTAGTTATAAAATAAAAATTGAAATAATTTTATGTTACAAATGATTTTTGAAGTAGTGAATTATTAAAATTTATGTAATTAAAATACCGTTGGTGAAATTGGCTATATTTAAAAATCAAATGCATTTTAATTAAATATTTTATAAAAAAAAGGGTGATGGTGTAAAAATTGGACAGCTGGACTCCAGTAAGGGCATTCATGAATTGACATGGTAAGTGTAACCTTTGGGATGTTGGAATGGGCAGTCTCTGCACTGCATTACGCAGCATATATACATCTGTTTCATCATATTTACTTTTGGCTTAACCAATCTCCGGAACTCTGAATTTTTAATTTTTTTTTATCAATTTGTTCACTGATTATTTTCTAATATATATATATATATATATATATTACCCAATTTGTCTTCCATTGTAACATGATAGTTAAAATATAATTTTATATTTTTAATGTGATTCGGACTGTTAAATTAGTACATGAGTGAATTGGATAAAAAATGATTTATAAAGTATAATCGGTGCCAAAAATTAATATAGAACAAATAAAAAAGAATTGGAAAATTCAAATAATTATGGATGGATGAGTTTAGCCTTTACTTTTTAAAAAAAAAATTATATGGATTAAATCTATCATTATCTGTAAACTATTCTAAGTGATATATATTTAATTATTTTAATAAAATTATATATATATATATATATAATTGGAGATGTGGAAAACTGAATTTACGTATAAAAAATTTTCTTGCATCCACCAATTTTCATTAGTATGTCAACGATTGTAGTTTCTTTCTTTTCTTTCTTTGGATGATTGGATATATAAAATATCATTAGCAATATTTTATGTCAATTACATTTCCCCTTTTTTCTTTTATTTTTTTCCCAATAATATAATCAACTTTTCATAAAATGTTTAATTATTCTATTAGATTATTAAATGGATGTTACATTTAATACAAATATTTAAGAAACAAATTTGAAATTTCAAAATAGATATCCAAATATGTCAAAGTATAGAATCTTCTAATGATTGGCCAAATGCTGCTTTTCTAACAACTCTCACCAAACTTTAGACTAAGGTCCAATTAAAAAGTAGAACTCTATCTTTATATTAATTTCATTTGTAAATTATTTAAAATTATAAAATATTTTTTATCATAAAAAAATTATTTAATTATTTTTTTATTTTTTAAAAGTTTCTTCAAACTAGTTTTTAATTATATATCAATTGTTATATTAGATTTCAATAAGATATTGGTAGCCACATCAAATTTATAATGATATATTAATTGTCACGTCACTTTTTATCGAAAAATTAATTAGAAATAATTTTAATGAAATAAAAATATAATTTATTAATTTTTAAAATTATTTTACTATTATAATAACAAAATTTAACCAAAATTAATCCATCCACCCTCCAAAATGCCCTTTAAAGTTAATCTATTTAAAATGCCATAATTACAAAAAAAAGTTAATTAACACTAATCCAATTATACTACATTATTAACAACCTTTTTGATTATCTAGGTGATTAATCTCCTAACACTTTAATAATGAAGATGACAATTAATCAAGTAGAAAAAAAACAATTAATTACAAACAAAAGGATATATATTAATTATAATAAATTAATCAAGTGATAGCATAGTGTGGGAGTGGGAGCCATGAAAATCAATAAGTGTCGCTCTCAAAGTCTCAATCTCATTTTCTCTTTTTCCCTTTTCAAATTATGGTCAACAAAAGTTGGCCACAAATCGTGTTTACGCCTCATAAGTATCATTTCATTGGATTTCTAGCAATTATTTCCAACAAATTTCTTGTATATATACATACTCTAGATGTGGGTACACTTATAAATAATTAGTGAGATTAATTATAGCTGAAAACTATGCAAGATTAGTTGTTAATTTATTATTAATTTGGTATTATGAGGTTTAAATAGAAAGTGTTCCACTATAATAACAAAGTCATTAACATTAATATTACTCTATAATCCTAATTTAATTAGTTCTTTATATATCACGTCCATATAATTTAATTATTAATATTGATTTGTAACAACTATTTTAAATAGAGGTTTTTAACCTAGCTTTCGTTTTCTTTCCATTTTTTTCTTATTTTCTCTTAGTTATCTATTTTCTTTAAGCAAATAAGGGTAATCTTTTTTGTTATTAGTAGCATGAAATCACTTCTCTATATATTCTTTTATCAATTTATTTTTAAAATAAGTGATTATTCCATATAAAAGTTAGATTTTTTTTATTTTTTTTGTGAATTTTCTTTTTATTGCAGCGTTTGATTTTTTATCATCTTATTACAAGATTTTATTTTATCGTATTGCGGTATTTTATTTTTAGATGGGCAATTTAAATAGATAAAATATATTCGATTCGACATAGATAACAAATCATATTATAATTGGTAGTATCTTACAAAACTGGAGTCATAGGTACTCTATTCACCATATATAGTATTATCAAATTTGTAAACATTGAGCCGATTTATTATGTTATTAATCTTAGTGTTATGAAATTTTTACTGTTTCATCTTTTATTATTTTTAGTGGATTTATATATGCGTTTCTATCGATATATTGCTAGTTTAAATTAATAAAATTATTATTATTATTTAAATAGTGTTGGCTTCATGTAAAAAAAAAAAAAAAGAAAGTCTTAGCTTCATGGCTTACAACAAGGAAATATAATTAATTTAGACTTACATATGTCTCTAAATTAGTCTTTCATTTATACATTAGTATCAATATAATTGCAAATAAAATTTAATCATATATTTCAATTTATATCACATTCAATTCAAGTTGGACAACAAAACAATTTTATTACAGTAGACTAATGATATTAAATTAATTTTTAGAAATATATTAAAATGGACTTGATTATTAAAAAGTAATATTACAAAAGCTAAAATTATTATAACAAATTATCAAATTGAGAAATTTCGGAAAAGACAAAGATCGTATGATAGATTTTACTGAAATTAAATGAGGAAAAACTGAAATAAAATATTTATATATATATATTTTTTTCATTTTATATAATAAATGGGTTTCCAAAAAAAAAAACTCAAAGATGCTGTCCAAGGGAATAGTGCAGTAGATGGATAGTAGGGGGGAAAGCAACAATTTGGGCAGGCATTAATTTTGATTCCTTAACAATGGATGACATTAAAATAACCTTATTTTGCTAATTTATGTGGTCCATATAAAAGTGAATTGTTCTTTTCATTTTTTGAAATATGCAATGAACAATCCTTAAAAAATAATTATTTTAATCTATAATTAGCAATTAGGTATAGTTAATACTTTAATTAATTAATGACCCATAGTTTTATTTTATCAAAATTCCTTTGGTTTTTCTTAATTAAGTGCTTAATTATGTGACTCAATCCAAAATTTTAATTAGCCATTCACTTTTAAATGAATTGTTAATTAACTTAAATATCTATCAGCTTCAACCATTAAAACACTTCATTAAAATTATATAGTTTGATTAGAGAGAATTAATTACATAAGGTTGGATTTGGATATTTCTTTATTGTTTTAATTTTATCAGTATTTGTTTGGCTGATTGTATAATAACACAACCAGTGGCAAACCACACTCTTCAAATGCAATTTGTATTTCCACTCGATCAACTGTTCCTTGGAAGCGCCACCTAATTTCACGTGGGCGCTGTTTTCATATTTATATAAATATTACTTGTTCCGTTCTGTATTAACTTCCGTTTTTTAAAATTTTGAAATTTTTCACTTTTATGCGGGCAAAGAAATTTATTTTATTTTTAATTTTATCTTTAATATTATATAAAATTTTAAAATTATTTATTATAGGCTTAACTAAACAATTGAAACACTCTTTTAATGTTTGTCTTTTCCGAATTTTTTAATCAAAAGGTAATTTAATTTTAACCACTAATTTTTTTCTAAATTTAAGACTAATTAATAATTTTTTAATTATAATGAAATTACCAAAAATAACTATAGAATGGAGAAAATACTATATATTAGAGTAATATTAAAGATATTCTCAATTTTCTAATACTTATATCTTAATTGGTTGGTGATCATAGATAAATTTTTAAAAATAAATATTATTTTTTTTTAATTTTTATTTTCTCTTCTCATAACCAACCTATAATAAAAAAAGTGTAGAAGAATATAAAAAAAAAAAAGATAATATCTTTAATATTCCTAGTAGGAGTAAAATAACATAAGAGCAAAGCCAACGTAATAGTATCTAACATGGACTTAGAAATTAAAACATTATTAAGAAATTAACCAACGTATCCAATATGGACTTAGAAATTAAATAAAAAAATTATTAAAAAATAGTGTCAATGAATTGATATAAAATGTTCTATTTTAAATTTAAACTCTAAATATATAATTACTGTAAAAAAGCCATTTAAATAATTGCTTTTGAATTGATCAAAGTAATTTTGATATTAAATTATATAAAAAAAAATTAACAAAGACTTAGAAATTAAATAAAAAAAGAATCATTAATTGTTAAGTCACCAATGATCAAAGGCAAATAAATAACCTTCAGCATCATTGTGGCTCCTTCCTAAAATTCCATTTCTCAAAAAACAAAAATTTCAAAGTATCAAACATAGGCTGCATCTCCCGCAACAGCAAATTCCACCCGAGGGAGCCGTGCGTGGGCTTAACAATCCATTCTCTTAATTAACTACTTAAAATACTAAAATACCCTTTCCCGACTAATTAATTATCATCTCTACGTGCTCGACAGCTCACCCTTCCCAATACTCTTTTACTACTAATCTCTGATTAACACTCTAAATTTCTGAGCAAAATTAAAATTAAATTATTTCAACATAAATTTACTAAAGACAAGCCTAAAATAAGAGAGATATAGGGCCTCATCAAACGGCCCAAATCTTTCCCTTTTCGACTTCAAATCTGAATCGTTCGTTTTTCAACCGCAGCAGCTTTTTCGACATAAAAAAGGACAGGTCTGTGGACTCCATGCTTGACACAGTGCCATCCCCATAAAACCATGTCCTTTTCATGCGCTGTCAACAGTACCCTTCATTTTTTATCGAAAGAGGTGGAAACTGTGTCAACAGATAAGGGGTATTTTAGTCAACCTAACAGCTGGGAGTCAATGATTTTCTGTGAGGCCACGTAGGGTGCACCTGAGGCATTTAGCTTTTCTTTCTTTTTCACTGTTCATGGTAAAAGAAAAATTATTTACCCTCCATTCTCTTACGTGGAACCTTGTTATTGGGACAAAGCCACAGTTGTCCGTACACTGTCAGAAAATCTGACGGTCTTGATTAAGATGCAACGTGCATTCGGTTGTACTTTGATCGATGTTTACTGTAACATTAATTGTGATTACTCAGTGTTGGTAAAAATATCAGGGCCGTTCGAACTGAACAAAAGGGGAATTCTAATTGTAAGTGTCAATGATAGAGCCTGCAGAGTCAAATATGATTGACGGTCATGATGTCATCATAAACTGAAAATTTCACATCAGATCATTGCTCACTATTTTTTTTAACCCTGTATTTTCGACCATGCGGTGGTCCCCCTGATATCTGATCCCTCATATCCAGCCGTGTAACGCGAATCATGAGATTCCATCTCCACCATGCACCATGTAGACATCATCACACTTTATTATGCCCTTCGCTCCTTAACCCTCCATCGAAATCTCGTTCACGAGAAATTAAAGAGAAAACCGAAACCCCGCTTTGAAATCCTCTCTCCACCACGTCTGCCACTGGCTCCACGCCTTTACATACACCCGTTTTCTGCGGCTCCGCTTCGTCGCCAACGGATAAGATCTTTTCTGCCACCGTCCATCCGACGGCCAACTTTTGACAAACTCCACGTGTCCAAATCATGATAGACAACAAGCGAAGTTAAAATCTAACCTCACCGGCCACACTGGATAAAAACTCTCTTTATCCTCTCTTTTATATCTGTTTTTTTCCCTCTTTCTCACTCTCTCTCTACAGCAGCTATAAGCTTTTTAGTCGATGACCTCTCAGATCTAACAGCGATAGCAATTAACAAGACAAGCTCTCTCTCTCTCTCTGAACCTAAATCGCTGAAGAAGAGAAGAACGACGGCATTTTGGAAACAGAAGAAGAGGCGTTAATGTTGAGAATGGCGAGCTCGTTCCCTGAGGAGGTGCTTGAGCACGTCTTCTCCTTCATACAGAGCGATAAGGACCGGAACGCGATATCTATGGTGTGCAAGTCGTGGTATGAAGTAGAGAGGTGGTGCAGAAGGAGGATTTTCGTCGGAAACTGTTATGCGGTTAGTCCGACAATGGTGATTACGAGGTTCCCGGAGTTAAGATCGGTGGAGCTCAAAGGGAAGCCCCACTTCGCTGACTTCAATCTGGTTCCTGATGGTTGGGGTGGATATGTCTACCCTTGGATCGCCGCTATGGCCACTGCGTACCCCTGGCTCGAGGAGATCAGGTTGAAGAGAATGGTGGTTGCGGATGATACCTTGGAGTTAATTGCTAAGTCCTTTAAGAACTTCAAAGTTTTGGTGCTTGCTTCGTGTGAAGGTTTCTCTACCGATGGACTTGCTGCCATTGCTGCCAATTGCAGGTTTTTCCTTAATGCTTTTTTTTAAAAATCTTTTTATTTTTTAAAATTTCTATTTCTTGGATTTTGTATTGTTGTTGACAAATGTGGATTTGGAAGGGCGAGGTAAGAGATTTTTTGGATTTATTTTCTTTTCTTGTGTTATGGGAAGAGTGATTCCGGATAAAATGTAGTGAAAGTGAAAGCTTAGTCTTTTGATTTTGGTCGGAAGCCAGAAAGGGCAATTGAACTGGGTTCAATAAGTTAGGTTGGCCATTTTAATGTGGAGGTGGTTCCTAGCATTTTGTTGGTATCAGATAATGAGGTGTATATTGTAGCACAGTTCAATTGCTTGGATTTTGCTATAATTATTTTTTTCTAAATAAGGGGCATTCTTGCATATCGCGGATTTTGCCATATATGTATGTATGTATGTTTAACATTCAGAGCATAAATTTGCTATTTATGATTGTGTAGGTGCGTGATGATGAATGATAAAGCTGTAAATATCTTTTTTTGTTTCTCGAAAGAATTTAACGTTCTTCTTCATTTCATACATCTTTCTCTTTCCGATTGGGCGCGCGTATGCCTCTTTCTGATTCTGAGCAGTCTGAATCCGAGAATAGTGTCATGTGATTTTTGGTACTTTTCTGGTCTCCATATATGGAGCTCCACTGTAGAATTTTGTTTATTGTTTAGGTTGCTTCTCCTTTTGGATTATTTTTGTTAGATCTGGAGTGTGCTTCTTCTTTGAATGTTCGTAAAATGTGGAAAATTTGCTAAAAGTTACTTAGGTTGCTTTTTCATGCTAATAAGTTTGGCATGTTTGCTCGTTGTACATTGCGGGTTTCTTTAGGAGTTCAACTAGATTCTTTTTTCTTTACTCAGCTGTTGTTGCAGGACGGACATGACCTTTTATTGCCTTTTTGATACGTATTTACAAAGTTAAGTTCACTAAGGACTACGGTAATTAAATTTGTGATATGTACAGTTCCTTAAGTCCAGGAGAGGGCCAATTTGTTTACGAAGTTAACTAAAGAGTGCAGTAATTTATAGTTTTATATTTAATATTTTTTGCTTATTAATGTGATGATTTTGGCTGACTTGATTGGCAGTTCTAGTAAAGAATGAATGCCTTCTTCTTTTGGAAGCATGTCTTTAGAGAAAAGTAATTTAGTAAGTTAGTGAAGTCATTTTCAATAATTAAACAGGCAGACCACAAAGTTATATAAATTTTTTTTTTTCCAGAATAAACTCAGTAGAGAATATGTATTGCAACTTCTATATTTTTGAAGATTAGAATATTCTAGAGTCTTGGCTTTATTCTAAGTTAAAACATTTTGTCTATAGGAATCTGAGGGAACTGGATTTGCGGGAGAGTGAGGTGGACGATCCCAGTGGGCATTGGTTGAGCCACTTTCCTGACTCTTTCACATCATTGGTCTCTCTTAACATTTCCTGCTTAGGGTCTGAGGTGAGTTTCTCAGCCCTGGAGCGCCTTGCAGGACGGTGCCCCAATTTGAAGACTCTTCGGCTCAACCGAGCTGTGCCCCTTGACAGGCTAGCTAACGTACTTCACTGCGTGCCTCAGCTGGTTGAGTTGGGCACTGGTGCCTACTCAGCTGATCTGCGGCCTGATGTCTTCTCTAGCCTATCTAGCGCTTTTTCTAGGTGCAAGGAATTGAAAAGTTTATCTGGGTTTTGGGACGTGGTTCCAGGTTACCTTCCAGCAATTTGTCCTATCTGCTCTGGTCTAACATCATTGAACTTTAGCTATGCCACAATCCAAAGTGCTGATCTTATTAAGCTTGTTAGTCAATGTCAGAGTTTGCAGCGCCTGTGGGTAAGTTTTCCTTTCCTGATACTGATTTTAGGTTTTGATTAGGACTCTATTTGGTAGTGCATTAATAGATCCAGTAAATGGTAAATGCAATCTTGCGGTTTTTTTTAATAAGTATTTTTATGTATTTAAAATATGATTTTGCCTGATATTCTGTAGAATTATGTGCTAGATCTGCATCAGTAATTTTAGTGAAAATAATGTGAGGCGTACTAATTTTGTATCTTAGGCACATTTTTTTTTGCTGCTTGTTCTTATGATAATATAGGACATAATTGCAGGTGCTGGATTACATTGAAGATGTTGGACTGGAAGCTCTTGCAGCATATTGTAAGGATCTGCGAGAATTGAGGGTGTTCCCATCTGACCCATTTGGTCCAGAACCAAATGTTACTTTGACAGAACAGGGCCTTGTCTCAGTTTCTCAGGGTTGCCCTAAGCTGCATTCTGTTCTATACTTTTGCCGTCAAATGACTAATGATGCCTTGATAACCATTGCCAGGAGCCGTCCAAACATGACCCGATTTCGTCTTTGTATTATTGAGCCACGAACTCCTGATTATTTAACTCTTCAGCCACTGGATGATGGTTTTGGAGCCATTGTAGAACACTGCAAGGATCTCCAGCGTCTTTCCTTGTCAGGTCTCCTAACTGATAGAGTGTTTGAATATATTGGAACTCATGCCAAAAAATTAGAGATGCTGTCTGTAGCTTTTGCCGGAGATAGTGATCTTGGGCTCCATCATGTGCTGTCAGGGTGTGAAAACCTTCGCAAACTAGAGATTCGAGATTGCCCATTTGGGGACAAAGCTCTTTTGGCCAATGCTGCAAAGCTGGAGACAATGCGATCCCTTTGGATGTCTTCTTGCTCAGTGAGTTTTGGAGCATGTAAGCTGTTAGGTCAGAAGATGCCTAGGCTCAATGTTGAAGTTATTGATGAGAGGGGACCTCCAGATTCGAGGCCAGAAAGTTGTCCTGTTGAGAAGCTTTATATTTACAGGACTGTCGCTGGGCCTCGGTTTGACATGCCAGGCTTTGTTTGGACAATGGATGAAGATTCTGCATTGAGGTTTTCTTGAAAGTTGCTCATATTCTTCTGCTTGAAGTCTCTTGCTTGGTGTTGAATGGATGCAGCAGGTACATGCTCCATATGCCTACTTATTGATGCACAGTTAATTTCTGTAGCTTGGTATAATTCGAGCCTAATTGGTCAGTGGAACAAAACGTGGAAGGTATACTGAGGTTTGAGAGCTCAATTGCCATCCATTTTTACACTTGGTTGAGCTATATTGGTTGCCAGTTAGTGATTAATAAAGACGAGGAAACTATTGTTTTCGTAGTATGTATTAATCAGAGTTATTTAATTCGGATACCATGTATACTGTTTGGCAGACCTTGGAATGTTTAAGCATTTATTTTATATTTTCAGGATAAAAAAAAAAGGACTCATTTATGAAATTGTGAGGCTCCTTGAGAAATAAAGTCTGAGATTCACGTGCATACTAAGTGACATTTCACGCGAATTTGATTTGCCATAGAATTGTTTTGATTACGAGTATTTTCCTCATTTATCTTCTCTCAGAGAACTTTATAGGCGTGTAGACTGGCTTAACTGTGATTGACAAAGTGAGTTCTCTCTTTATATGCAATCATGCAGTTATCACTTTACTATCTTTGCACGGGTCGTAGTCATAATTATTTCACCGAGGAGCCATATGCCAGATTTCAGGTTTCTAATCATGGATCTGAAGAGAAGGAAAGGTATATTTATATTTTTTTAAAGTTTCAAAGGACGCTTTGCTTCTAAATCAATATTTCTGTGCCTTCAGGTGAATTCTTTAGGTTTTAATGCTTCATTCTTAGGTGGGCTTTGCTTGGGGGACTAAAATCTTCCGTTGAACATTCATTTTTGCAGCCCCTTGCCCCTTATTAATTAAACCTGCATGTATACCGTTTAAAGCTGGAGAAGTTAAGACTACAAGCACCTGAGGCTCGTCATTCTTACAACGCAAGCTCCTCAACTTGAACTGAAAGCGCTGGATTGTTATCCATGTGGTTACTGTTCTCTGCCTCCCTCCCTCTCTCCCTGTATTGTCTGCTGAAATAAATTAAAGTGGTCCAGTTGGCGACTCAGGGCTGCTTATATAACTTTTTCCACTTTAGCAGCAATTTCTTAAGCCATAGCCTATGTAATTAGAAATGATAGGAGTGTGAGGTGAGTGAAGATCAAAATTCTCTAGCGAAGCTTAAGTAAACAAGCTGAAGTAGCCATTCTGTGTTTAAAGATGCAATAATTTTCACTGTAGGACATGAAGGAGATACAGGCAAATGCTTATTCAACATAACATTTTATGATATTTGGACTTCCTCACCGAGATAAAATTGTTATTTACAGTTTGTGAGTTACTAAGATCGTGTATGGTAACTTCTACCTTTTTTTTGGGGTAAATTTTATATGAAATTTAACTTTTTTATCAAAATAATCATATTCTTTATTTTTTAAAATTTTAAATATATATCATTTCGATTTTATATCAAATATAGTTTCGGAAAAAATTTAGTTTGGTTTGACAATAATGTGATATTTGGAATCTAATTTTTTTTAATTTGATACTACTATCACATTATTTCAAAAAAACTGTCATATTAATTTTAAAAAATAAATAATATATATATATATATATATTAATATATGTCAGTAGTATCAAATTAAAAAAAAATTGATTAGGAGTGTTACGTTATTATATTAATATGTGCATGTATTATTTATTTTTTAAAATTAATATGATAATTTTTTAAAAATAATGTAACAGTAATTAAAAAAATTATATAAATTTATACATAACTAAATATCAAATAACTCTAAATTTATATAAATATAAATATATTTATTTAAAATTAATTATATATAAACTAAATCAATACAGATGAACTGGTGTACTCATTTATGCAACTAAATTAAAATTTTTTTTGATATTATATTGGATATAAAATTAAAAATGTATATATTTAATAATTAAAAAATATAAAATATAATTATTTTGATATAAAAGTGAAATTTTATATTTTTTATATAAATTATTTTATTTTTTGTAATTTGTTCCCTTGACATTTATAGCCTCGACTGTTGTGCCATGTGATAGATTCGGTGACATTGGTTTATGTCCACAACTTTTGCATCTTTCATGCTCTCTCTTTCCTACCACCATCTCCAATCCATCACTTCCCCACCTGATCTCTCTTCTGATGACCCCCCAGCAAGCCTATACACCACTTTTTCATACTCTTTTTTTCATCAGATTCCCACAGAACACCTATCCATTATAATTCACTCAAGATACTATAATTTACTAACAGAACCATGATAGTAAAAGAAAGGTTAAAAGAACAACTTAGCCATTGTTTGTTTCCCATGGGGTAAAATACAGGGAAAAAGAAAATAATGGGATAAAATAAGGAGTTAATGTTATTTTATCCTGTTTGGAAAAAAAAAAAGTAAGAAAGGAGGAAAAATAATTTTTATTTTCCACCTCAGGTATTTGAATATATAAAAAATATGGAAGTAGAAAAATAATGAGATATTTTTACTTTATCTTGTTTGGAAAAGAAAAAAAAATAAATTAATTTTTTTTTTATATTTTTCTAGGAAAAATTACCAAACGACATATACATAAAAAAAGGAAAATAAAAAGAAAAAATAAATTTATTTTTCTTCCTTATTTTTTCTCCCCTCTCTGTGGAAAATTCTCAAACAAGGCCTAAATAAAAGAGAAGGGTGCATAACCAATTAGACTGTTCAATTAGTACACCTGCTCTAAAACAGTCATGGCAAATATACGAGGTTATAAGTTAAATATTTAGTTCTATAACATTATCATCTACCTTAAAAAAAAAGAGAAGGGTGTATCGGTGTCTGTGCGGTGGGGAATCAAAAGTTACCATATATACATAATGGTTGATGATGGCCACACGTTTATGTATTCATGAAGTATCATTATTTACATTCTCTCTTATTGTGATTGTTGCTGATATAATCTCCGATTTGCTTTATTCTTTTTACTGCTTGACTTCCATCATTAGACTCACTGTAACTTAACGAGGATACTAATTTCAGAGATGAATGGTCCAGTAAAAAAATGGCCCACCTATATAATGTCATCAACACTTGAAAAACAGAGCCAACCCCAGATGACGACCCTCAGGGAATCAAATCAATGATTGTTGCATCGTGGCTCCTGGGCTACAAGAATAATGCTGTCAATGATTTTGAATACCCTTCAACTTTATCTCCATTGTTCCTATCTTTAATCATTTGAAACCCTTATTTGTTGTGTTTGTAGTTAAAAGTCGAAAGTCTTCGGCTCGTATAGGCAGACGGTCAACTTGGCTTCTATCTGTTTCCACTGTAATGATTCCCTGAAGTGAGAGGGATTATGATGTTCAAATTCAGGGGTTCAAAGCTTGAAATAGAAACCTAAGATAAGACATTAGATTCTAACCTCACAGTTGCAGGCCTTGGCCCAGAGTTTAAGAGGGAAAGGTTACCAGTGATCGTAGACCTGAACCTGGACTAGGACTTTTCCACCTTTGTTTAATGAAAATAAAAATTGAAATTCTACCAATAAATTATAGCTAAATATTATTGCTTTGATATCAGAGTTGGAGTTGTTTTGTGTGTATGTTCATACCATTTTTGAAGAATTCAAAGCAAGGGGGTGTTTCAACTTTCTAGTAGAAGTACAAATATTAATTTATAGAAACAAGAGGCTGCCTTATTATCTTCAATTGGAATTAAGCAAACAGCAACAGTGCCGCCCCCCATTATGGAAAAAGCTTAACGGTCGCTGTCACATTAATGTAGTCATCACGTCGATAAGTCTTATTTTGATTTTTTACTTTGTAAGACAGTTAAATCGGGAAGCTTCTAATTGCATAGATTTTCCTACGGGGGATTGACTGATTCTGATAGCCACAACCATAAAAAAGAAACCTTGTTATATGGAAAAGTCGCAGTTGATAAAGAGGAAAGTGAAAGGAAAGTTGCAATCAGGAGAAATTAGGGATGGGGAAGATAGTATGCTCAGAGATAAGTGAAGAGGACGGTGTTGATCTTATGGGACTTTTGATGGCGCTTGTTATTGCTTTGATTCTTATGCTCATCTGCCAACCTTCTCCCCCTCGTCGAGCTTTTGTGTTGCATCGTGTTGGTTAGCCCTTTCCTTCTTAATTTTCTGTTATTTTGGATACTTTCTGCCATCTTCTGTGTTATAGGGTTTATGATAATAAGAACTCATAGTTTTTCCATATTACAGAATCATAAATTATGCGATTGATTGGCAATTTGGATGTTGGGTTATTTATCTATGGAGTCGTTGATTATGAATTTTCAAAATAAAAAGTGACAGCTCTAATCTGTATATTTTGGTGTGGATGTTTAGATATGAATCTTTGGATATAAGCTCTTAATTTCTTTGCAAATAGCTTCATTTGCAAAGATGGGAAGAGTTAACAACCCAATAGTTAATAGGCTCTTACAAAACTGCATCCTCAATTGAAAGCAGGAAGGATTCATTAACATCAATTGATAAAACACTCCATGGGTGGCCCATGAGCTTTTTAAATTTATTTTATTCAACTTTTAATTTTTTTTTTTTAATGACGGTGTTGATTTCCATTCTTTATTTATGAAAAAGGAAAAATTCGATATCAAAACAAATAATAAAAATTGAAGTGGCTACATGAAGCACAATTAAATTAGTAAGAATAAATTAATTACTAAAATTCCAGCACCAAATGATAAATTTTGCTAATATTTGTATGATGTAATAGTTCATGTAAATTCTAGAGTTCGAATTCTGGATACAAAATATCTTTTAATTTTCAGAAGTATTTTACCCCTCAATAAGACTATCTATAGTCTATAATCTTTAGATTGTAGAATAATGAATATTTTCACTTTCAAGTTTTTACCTTTTAACACCTCAAATTCTATTCTCCGTTAGTTGAATGAAACCCTAATCAAATCTTTTTTTTTTAAAAAAAAAATAGCAAGGGAATAAAAATTGTAGCAAACCATCATTGACTTTGATGCACTAATAGTTTCTCAGCAACTAATACTGTCATTTTTAGCATAACTGTCGCTTTCATTCAACTAACGACGAATATAATTTTTCAAAAATCATCAAAACATTCACAAGTTGTTTAATATACAAGTAAATAGTGCTTTGTTAGAAAATTAATTTTTTTTTGGTAGAACTACAATCCTTCTGTCAACTTTCAAGTAATAAACACGGTGATTATCAATCGAGTTAGTTTAATTCGACTTATAAGTACTAAGAATATTTGACATTGAGTCTTGAAAACTGTTTTTATGCAACAGATGAATATGTGTTTTTTTCTAAAAGTATGTTTAAAAAAAAAAGTTTACAAAAAATTAAAAAAATCATTCAATTAAATAAAAAAAATTCAAAACCTGCTTTTAAGACATTCAACAATAATTTCAAATACTCCATTAGATTATGTCAAATCTCCTAAAAACTAGAAGTGAATAAAGGTAAAAATCAATTTTTTTCAATATTAATGATCAAATCAAACCGAAAAATTAAAAGTTTAAATTTCAAATTGAACTAAACTGAATAATCGAGAATGTTTCCAAGCTGACTTGACTTTGCTTCATATTTCTATATATTCTTGCTTCTCCATTACGAAAGAAGTAGCAGAGAAGAAGAAAGGTTTGTGCACAAGGTTCTACAGATGGGGAAGCTTGTTTTTTCTGAATTATGTGAAGGAAGTGGTTCCACATTCAATTCTACAAGATTTCTCATAGCAGTCATCATTGCTCTCGCATTGCTCGCAACCTGTATCCCACCTCCACGGCGCTATCTTGTGCTCCGTCGAGTTGCCTAACATTGTCTTCCTAAAATTTCCACAACTCTACTACTGTTGTCACCACAAGTTAATCACCTGATGTTTCCACGGCGACTCCAGTTTACCCAAGTTTTGATCCCAAAATGGATTTAGAGAGTGTTTAATGGTGCTATTGATATATATGTAAAGCAGTGTCTTATGATTTTGCTATCAAGACTCCTATACATCATCTTAATAAACAGAGAGGAGTATAGGAAGTCAATTACAGTGTGTCAATTTATTCTGTAATATAGTGCATACTCATGTTTTTCTTGCCATCTCCCTCCCTCTCTATGAATACATCTAGCAAAAAAGAAACTGCCTCATAACATAAATTTGTGAACATGCTGATAAAGAATGCACAGGATTGTGCATGGGCGCTAAATTAGAAAGATTTACAAAATAACACTGTGATGTAATCGATATATGTCAAGTATAATATCAAACTTGTATTTAGGACTGTCGAGCCTCTTCTAACAGTAGCTCAAACCACATCACAAAGCAATAATACCGCCTCTCAGAAATTTCAACAGCAAACATAATGGTACTCAACGCAGAACTAAACATGCTTGGTTCTAGTTTCTAAATGGTAAGCCAAAGTTAGTTTGAACCTTGAATAGTTTGCAAGAGATGCTCGATTTTGTACTTCATAACAGGCTGACCATGTCTGGTCCTCTTGAACATCTTCTGTCTTTCAGCTTTTCTACGAGCTTCAGCCTTCTCTTTTTCTTCCTTCTTTTTTCTAATGATTGCATCCCTTTCAATTCTTGCCTTCTCTTTCTCTTCGTGCTGCTTCTCATACAATTCTCTCAAACTATTTGGACCCTTCTTATTCTTCTTATTCTTTTTTATCATTTTACCGCCTACCGTTTCATTCTCATCCTGTAATAGAAGTTGATGCAGTAAGTGAATAGAAGTTAGATAAACCTTGAGTACATTTAAACACCTAAAAATTAAATTTCAGGTTTAAAGGCAGGATATTCTAGCCATACAAACTGTTAGACCAGCTTATAGACTTGACAATAAAAGGAGCCATCATAACAATACATTTCAATTTGGAATTCTAGTCAATATCAATGCCTCTTTTAACCAGAAAACCAAATGCCTTTTCATAGTACTCCAAGCCAACAAAATTCCATGGAGATACTAACAAACAGGATGCCAAGGTTACTGAAGGCATTATGAATACAAAAGCATCATATGGTGATATATGGTGCCATACCTCCAGCAGTCTAACAGATGAAGAAAGATCACCCTGCTGATTTTGTTGCTTTAGCTTTCTCTTGAACTTGCTTACATACTTTGCTTTCTTATAGAACTCTCTTTGCTTCTCTGAAAGCAAACAGAGAGTAAATTTTCAATAAACAAGCTATAACACATACAGAATTAATTGAAAAACAAAAACTTAGACCCCTTCATATCTGGCCCATTCATATTCATCATAAAAGTTTGAGGCTCTATAAGACTCATGGGATGGAATATTTCACTATTGCAATTGAGCAGCATGTGCAAAGCTCTATACCCCATAAGAAGAAATAAGTCCATGACGCCACTTTCATCTCGATTATATCAGTGCTTCTATTAGACCATTCATTTTCCAGGATTAAAAATTTCCATAGTACCGAAATCACTATTTAACACAATTTCAAAATAACAATGTAAGTGCGCACATATTTATCAGCTGGAGGATGCATCCATGAAAAAGCTTTTTCGCGGGTGTTAAGTATTTCCGCCATCTTGCATAAAAATTCAACAAAATTTATGGTGTAAGATGGAATTCAGAAACCATGTTCACTAAGAAAACCTGAAATTGAACATAAACTAAAGAAAGATTTAAGTATCAACAATTAGGGTAATAACAAAAAATAATAGAAATAAAGAGTTTTGTACTTATTAGAGCGGGATTATAGTGATTGCTGATGGATTTGGCATTAGCAAAGGCTTCAAGGGAAAGGCCGCCCCCTCCTAATCTCGTCATGTTCTTCTTCATCTTCATACTTCTAGATTTTAAACCATTGGCCTTCTGCTTTTCTGGATTGTCTTTTGATGCCTGATTCTTCATCTTCTGGGAAATTATCGTGCTTTTTGAGCAATTGATCGATCAGATAACAGCAATTAGGTTCAATTTGGGAACCCTAATTTCGCCCTGTGAAGAAAAGAGGACTCGTAGAAAATTTTAGATACTTGCGGGAACATGGTTATGCAGTGTGCAG